>JAQGBT010000949.1:0-38480 GCA_034698585.1 Disparrhopalites patrizii | reverse complement strand
AAACATGGTCGTGGGCGCACAGAAAACTCTGTGTGGGCGCATTTGTGACCGCGGTCACAGGGTTGGGCACCGCTGTTCTAAACTCTAAAGAAAACAGTTTATATCCTTATATGTATAAAGCACGAATAATGATAAAGTTCCATTGTAAGAGTTTCCCTCGAATTTTAGTAATTTTGTTTTGTATTTGAGCTCACTTGGATATGACCAGATTTTGTACCCAACTCTCGACATATTTGGCTCTCGTTCTTTATTTTCTTTTGTTTCAGCTCCGATATTTTTGTGCTTCACTCATGCATCAAAAATTCCAAATGCATGATATGATTCGAGAGAGGGCTAGCCCTCCAAGTATGAAATCATTGTTGTGTGTCTGTGTACTCACATGAGCATATGAGATGAATACCAAATATCCCATTCTATATTTGTCTGTGGTAAAATCTCCGGAAAAATCCAAATTGATGGAAGACGTGTGTGTACAGAGAAATATATTGTAATAAAACAAAAATAAAATGGGAAATGGATGAGAAAAAGTTGATATTTTACAATTTCCTCCATTTTTCTGTCTAAAAAAATTTTTTTTATTCTTTTTTTCTCCCTCCAGCCGATCGATTGGCGATCCAGTCCAAGGGTAGTGAGAATGTGGAATTGTCAGCTCAACACATGATTACTTGCAATAGTAGGGGTCAGCAAGGGTGTACAGGCGGCCATTTGGACCGGGCCTGGAACTTTATGCGAAGATACGGGTAAATAAGCATGCTAAATGATAAAAGACGAGGAAACTTTCCCTCTCCTACTTTCTTTTATTTTTTTTTTTTGTCAACTTGTCGGGTGAAAAGAAAGTTGCTTTGGCCTTATTTTTTCCCTTCTCCTTGAACTTTTTTTTCCCTCTCTCCCGTCCTGCCACCGCCTCTCTTTATTGTGTGTACATATTATTTGCACCCTTTTTATATATATGTATTTCCGCCCTGTATTTTTTTTTCAGTGTCGTTGACGAGTTGTGTTACCCGTATGAAAGTGGCTTGACGGGCACCACGGGTAATTGTCTGATTTCACGGAAAATCAAATCCCTCCGGGAACTCAACCAATGTCGGAGCTCGAATCAATTGGGTGGAAGGAGCGAGTTGTACCGGAGTCAGCCTGCATACAGAATCAGCGAGAAAGAAAGTGACATTAAATATGAAATTATGACATTTGGTCCAGTACAGGGTAAGAACCAATACAACGGGGAGAAAGGGACAGAGGGAACTAGTACGGGCAAAAGAAATTAAGGGGAGGCAAAAGCAAACCGAATAGAAGGGGAGAAAAAATCCGTAGCATACAAATGTTTCCCATTACTGTAAATCTACACTTTAGACTCACCTCATGGCATTTTGCAACGGAAAATAAAACCAGCACAACTACGAACCTATTCAAAGCCATAAGTATAAAGGGTTGCACAAAGCAACCAGGATATTTCGGGGAAAGGGAGACGTGCAACATATTGAAGTTGTCGTTTTACAGGGAGAATGCATGACCGCAAACTTCAGTTTGTTGCATTTTATGTGATAAAAGGTCCATCACGTTTGGCTGGGCCGGGGGAGGGGGCAAGGAGAGGAAAGGATAGAGGCATTCAATAAGGAAAACGTCGAAACAAAAAAAAATAGATACTTTCAATTGTGTATTAGGTGGAAAAAGAAAGGAAGCGGAAAAACGAAAAGGATAACGATTTGTTTGCTTCCCCTCTATACATGTGGTGTAAGTACTGGAGGACAGGGAGAGGGAGAGAGAGAAGAAGAGAGAGAGAGAGAAAGTGAGAGTAGGATGTGGAGACAGAGAAGCAAAAGGACAGAAATAAGATGAACTAAGATAAAGAGACACACAGAATCAAGGGAACAAAAGGTAAGAGAGAGATAAATATAGGGATCCCAGAAAGAGAGAGAGAATGCTAGAGAAAGCTAAATAATGCGAGAAAGAACGAGGGAGACCGGGAGGCTAAGCAAGCCTAAGAGAAAGCAGTTAGAGCAAGAAAAAGTGAGAGAAAAGAGAAGAAGAGAGAGGAAGAAATAGGAGGCTAAGACAGAGTGAGAGAGAAAGAGGACCTAGGGAGATAAATGAGAGTTAGAAAGGGAGAAATAGGAGGAAATGGAAAGAGAGAATCCGGGAGAAAAACTGGGTAGAAAGGGTGAGAGGAAGAAAGGGAGAAATGAAAGAAAATAGAGAGAGAGAGAGGAAGAAAAAGAGGGACCAAGACAAATATATAGAGAAAACAGAGCGAGAAAGAGTGAGAGGAAATAAAGGAAGGCTATGAAAGAGGGAGAGAGAAAGCAAACAAAGAGAGAAGGAGTGAGAGAAAATCGAAGGAGAATTATGAGGATAGAGAGAGAATAAGAAGAAATACAGAAAGAATGAGGAGGAACGAGTAAGAGAGAAAAAATGAAGAGAGGATTAGGACGAAAGAGAAAGAGAGATAAAAAATAAAGGGAGCATTAGAAGGAAGGAGAAAGTTAAAAAAAACAGAGAAAAATCTGGGGACAGAATGTGGGAACGAGAAAAGTAAGAGGAAAGGGACAAAAAGCGATGAAAAAGAGAAAGAACGGGAGAAAGACCAAAAAAGGAGGGAGAAGAAGATAGAAGAGTGACAATATATATTTGTAGGAGAAAGTTCTAAAAGTGTATAAATGAAGTACTATACGCCGACATTTCCATAGAAAATCCACCAACACAAGGAATACATGTGCATAGGCCCACTTGTATACAACCGAAGCCATATGGAATGATGATGGTAGCGTACAAAAAGATACGCAATAAACGAAAAAAAATTCATTGGCATGAGTCTCCTTCATCCTCTCTCTCTCTCCAGCTCTCTCTCTCTCTCTTCGCATCGTGCATTGGAAATCTGAATTCCTTTGGAATTGAAATGGTTTGAGAGAAGCAAAAAAAAAACTGCGCAACAAACTACTGCTATTTACTCGATCAGAGGGGCCTTCGGCATTTGCAATACTAAAAAAAATGACCAATACAAATGTGGACGTACTTGTATGTATATACCCGGTAAATATAGTAGAAGGAAGGGGAGAAAGAGAAACGAAATCACACACACATTTTACTCTCCGTCTTTTGCCCGGCTTAGAAATAGGTATTACATATGAAGATGGTGAAAAAAAAGGCTTTTATATACAGCAAAAGACGGTCATAATTATTTATTTTCAGCTGTAATGGCAGTCCCTGCAGACTTCTTCATGTACCGCGGAGGCATTTATCGGAAAACGGGCCTTCAACCTGAAAAAAGACAGGGCTACCATTCTGTGAGGATTGTCGGCTGGGGGGAAGAATTTCATGAGGGGCGGATGGTAAAGTACTGGGTAAGTTTTTTTTTTTCTTAGTTTCTTCTTCATATCTTCCTCGTCTTATTCAACACCATCTTTTATCCCAAAACTTACTTTTACTATTGGGCATTTTCTTAAGTTCGTACAGGTATTTTCCCTTTTGGTCAGGAAGGGACTAAGAGACCTTTTTGTCTTCCCTTTTCTCTTTTCCTTCCCCTTATATACATACAATAAGGTTTTAGTTGAGAATCCGGAACGAAATAGTAGCACTTGTGAGCCACTTAGAAAACCCAAACGTCCTCTTAAAGTTTCGGGGATAGCCTCAAAAGTGTAGGAAAACATTCACATTTTCACCTTCTCCTTCTTTTTCCTTGTTTCCAACCTTTCTTTCATCTTTCTTCGATTTCCTCTTTCTGCCTCTAGGAATCTCTACTCACCCCATTGTCCTTCACATTGAACCATCTCTCTCTCTTTATCCTTTGTCTCTCCTTTTCTCTCTCTCTTTTCCTGTATCTCTCCTTTTCTCGCTCTCTTTATCATCTTCGTTTCTTTTTTCTCTCTCCTTATTTTATGCATATCCATTTCTCTCTACCTCTTTATCCTTTATCTCTCCTTTTCTCTCTCTCTCTATTTATCCCGTATCTCTCCTTTTCTCTCTCTCTTTATCCTTTATCTCTCCTTTTCTCTCTCTCTCTATTTATCCCGTAACTTTCCTTTTCTCTCTCTCTCTCTATTTATCCCGTAACTTTCCTTTTCTCTCTCTCTGTATTTATCCCGTATCTCTCCTTTTCTCTCTCTCTATTTATCCCGTATCTCTCCTTTTCTCTCTCTCTTTATCCTGTATCTCTCCTTTTCTCTCTCTCTTTATCCTGTATCTCTCCTTTTCTCTCTCTTTATCATCTTCGTTCCTTTTTTCTCTCTCCTTATTTTCTATCTCTCCTTCTCTCTGTCTTACCGTATCTATCATTTTCTCTCTCTGTTTCAATCTCTCTTCCCGTGTCTCACATTGTCTCTCTCTTTATTTCTCTCTCTATTCTTGTGTCTTTCACTGTGTCTCTCTTTCTCTCGTCGTGCATCTCTTACTATCTCGCCCTGTTTTCTTCTTTCTCTACTTGTCTTTACCCCTCTCCTCTTCGCTCTCTTTCCCTCATCTCGTTTCTCTATTCGTGTCTCTCCGTTTCTCTCTTTGTGTATCTCTCCTTTACTGTCTCTTCCAATATCTCTTCTTTTCTCTCTCTCTTCCTGTGCCTCTCTTTTTACGCTCTATCTTGTCTTGCATCGTTCTTTTCATCCTTTATCTTTTCTTCCATCTCCTTTCGTGAGTCTCGTTGTTTCTCTCCTTTTGTAACTTTTTCTCTGCTTAATCTCTCTTTCTGCCTGTTCCTTTTTTCTTTCTCTCTCTCTCCTCTCTCTCTACATTGTCTTTCTCTGTCTCTCTCTTCCTCTTCTTTCTTCCTCTACTTGTAGGTGAATGCTCATCAATTTCTTGCTATCTTCTTCTCTCTCGTTCCCTGACACTTCCACTGTGTCTCTCTGTTCTGCCTGGAATCATGTCTGCTAATTCTCCTCTGCCTTGATCGTCAACTATTTCTCTCCGTCTTCCTCTCTTCTTTCTCTCTGTGTTTCTTCAGCTTTCCGTCGGCACCTCTGACTGCCTTCGGTCACCCTGAATTTCCCTGGCTGTCTGTGTTTCTTCTCTCTCCTTCTGTGTTTTCTCTCATTCTTTCCGTCCACATTTTTCCCGCGCTTCCTTTCGACTACCTTCCCTTTATGCTTTCTCCCAGTCCCCAAGTCTCCCTCTTCGTATGTCCCCTGCTGTTCCCTTCCCTCTGTCTGCCTCTCCCTGTAATTCTCTCCCGCTGTACGTCCTGTGAACCTTTTAAAAGTTGGAGTGGGTCTTAATAAGATTGTCATGGTCCATAGTTGTGTGAACACCTGGTTCCCCCCACCGAATCCTTGGCCTTTCACTTTCTCTCATAATTTATAACTCACGTGTGTGTCTGTTAGTGTCTGCACACTGGAGAGAAAGTAAATTATTTAATTAATGATTTTGAAAAACTTATACTGTGTACACAAAGTTTTAATTCTTAATCATTCTTTCGTCTCTCTCTCTCTCTCTCTTTCTCCTCCTCACCCCGAAAAAATATCTTCCAGCTGGTGGCCAATACTTGGGGAGTTGCTTGGGGAGAAAGTGGATATTTCAAGATTGTTCGGGGTGAAAATGAATGTGAAATTGAGACCTTCGTCATCGCATCTTGGGCTCGTCCGGCAAATCAGGTCTCGAAAGCTTTTCGATTTTAAGGCATTTCCTCCCTTCCCGACGTCTAAATTTATCTCCCGTTTTCATTCAAATTGGTAAGACCAAAAAAAGGGCAAGGGTTGGATTTCGTTCAAAAATATTTGAGTCCATATACCTTTATGATTTTTTTTTTCTTCTCAACGCAGTTTTCTCATCACAGCCTCACTTGGGATGGATTGAATTTGGCATTTAGTTTTCGAAACAAATTATTACAGCATCTTAAAAAAAATTCAGGACTTGGACGTGGGGGAAAAGGGAATGAGAACCATTTTTAGAAAATATTTTATTCACCCAAAACCCTTTCGCCACTGAGCCCACGTTTCCCTTCCTTGTCTTCAGTGCCATCTATGTCAAGAAAGGGAAATTGTGGAGGAAACAAAGGATGCTTGAGTCCTTGTAAATCTCTATATAATGTACTATTTAGCCGAAAGTCGTAAGCAAAAAAACAAAAAAGTTTTAATTTAGTTTGTACACTAAATGTATTAGCCTTATATGTTTATTAGACATCATGGTGCTTTTTTGATGAACAACCGCATATTGATAAATACTAATAATTACTATTGTGTTACAAACTGTAAGAAACAAAAAAAAAGCATAAGTATATAACTTAGTAGATCGGAAGGTAAGGAAAAAAACTCTCTTTGTATTTGTACACAGCTTTCGCATTGTAAATACATAATTTTCGCTCGATGTTGAATAAGAGAGTATCGTTTTTTTCGTTATTATTATATAGTATATTTTTTCGAGAATTTTAGACCCCCCCCCCCCGCCATTTTAACTGATATGTATAGGTATATACATAGGTACTCTTAATGTAATTTCGTCTATGCTGAAGACGCAGGAATTGCTATAGTAAAAAACCACTGAAATTACAATTTTAAGTTTTCAAAGTACCCCAAATTACTAGTAGTAAGGGACATGAGAATAATTACAGATTATTTTTGTTTTGCTTGTACTCAATTGTATTCAAACATAAGAAAGTGCACGTATTCTATAATGTTATAATGGTGTTCTAATAGAGTGTAAGAAAAATATTTTTTTTTGGTGGTCAAAAGCCTCGTCGCTTCATTTGTACTTTTCTTGTCGTTCTCTATACTTAACGGTGATTTTAACTGTGTATAACTATACTGATACATGTGAATTTTAAATGTATATGTATCTAACACATTCTTTTACGCCACATATATTTGAGAGAAAAACGTTGGAACTTTGGATCGGATGTACCTAAACAAAATTCCGTTTGTTTTTCAATTTTATTCGTTAATTAGTAACATATAAGAATTGGGATTGTCATGTGTAGATACGTTTTATAGGTTAGATTAATACATTATATGACCAGTAAAAAATTTAACTAAACATTTCTTTACCTCCCAAGATAGTAAAACAAAATCATAAAACGCAGAATGCCATAGTAGACCTATAGATGGATATAGTAGAAAATCTCTGAAAACAAAATCACCGGATTATCATTGTGTTCTTTGGAGAAAGTTTTTGTTTGAAAGGATAAAAAAACTGAAATTGTATAAAAATGTAAGTATTCCAAAGGTATTCATGATATAACTGTCTATAGTCAAAATGGAATGTAAATTGAGAGGGATTTTTCAGAGTAATTCTGTGGAAGTAATCATTTTCCTTTTTTGTTATATGGTATACATAATGTATGTTATATAGCTAGTTTATAGTATCTTATCCTGTTAAAACAAGTAATCAATACTTACACGCATTTACAGTTTCATTTTAAGAGTATGTTCTATTTTTTTTTAAATGCTTTATTATCATTCATGGAATATACAAAATCACGGACAAAATCCTTGCAAAAATGAAGCGGAGCGAAAGTATGTCATTTCTGACTTCCAATCACGTTTATTTTTTCAAATTCAAATAAAATAAACTAACCAAAAATTTCGATTTACGGTAACTAGATAATATAACAGCTAATATCTAATGTTAAAACTTCCCAAGTCGTTTTTGGGGTAGTTTTTGGGCTAGGAGCAATTATTAAGTAGAGCCATTTGCTTTTTAAAATTCTTGTATTATTACAAAAACTTAAAAACTCTCGCCTGGTTTCTGTAAGAAATGAGGCAATTGTTCAAGGATTACTCAATAAGGCTTTTAAAAAAAATGTGAACATGTGTATATTTCCAATATTTTCATTTGTTTTAATTTTTGTGTGATATTATTATTGCCATTGTGAAATCATGCCTGCCATTAATTATAATTTCTTCTAATTGTTAAGTTGTCATTTTAGGTCCAGAGATTGTACTAACACGGACGGCTTTTTTTTTCATTAATTTTTTTTTTGAAGGTTGTTTTCAAACGTGGGAAATGCATAGTATAATTTGCATGGATGGACCTACATGCACGTATGTTCTTGGTTAAAAATGTGTTCAATTTTAGTTGTAAATAACAACTTGTATTATTATTGGTGTTTGAAAGAGATATTATTGTCTTGTAATACACATATATACATACATATAAGAATAAATAATAACCGAGGTTACGGCTACTGTACTAGGACATAGTAAAAAAAAAAGGAGTCAAATTGATTTGTAATCTGGTGTGGTCAATCAATTTATCTGTATTAATTAATTAAAAAAAAGTATTAATTTGTTCAATGACATTCATGTGTTACCTTTATTTTTGCACAAGTGGAAATGAAACTATTTTTTCATCTAGTATTTTGGTCACAAAATATTTTGAAACTGTTTATCATCTAATATTTTGAAAAATAATAATCCTGGAACTGCTTTTCTTTATCTAGTATGTATTTTGGAAACAAAATATTTTGAAACTGCTTTTCGTCTAATATTTTAAAAAAAAAAACGAATATCTCCAGCATTTCCTTTTTCACCAAAAAAAAAAACCACTACTGAGAGAATCTCATTACCCATAATATTATGACCAACTGTAGGATGAAATATTGATTTGTCTTTTATTGTTGCATATACAAACATCATTACTAATTATTATAATAAAGAAGGAAATACATAAAATGAGAAAACATTGAGACAATGACGAGCGTTGGAATTTTGTTTGGGTTTTATAAAACATAATAAATGGTTTTAATTTATTTAAAGTCATCACTATCACACATTTTTACCAATGCCACGAGTGAAGGGCTTTTCTCGGACCTAGTAGACTTGTGAAATAGTGAAAAAAAAGCCAAAGCATAAGTGCAAACAAGGCGGATAAAACTAGATGAATGGGCTCCAGCTCCACATGTTCCAACTTGGACAAAACAAGTCTCACATGTCCCAAGATGGTGAGGTTCCCCAGATGATAGCCTTGAGCCTTCCGGATCTTCTTCTCAATGGTCCCAGTCTCCTCGGTGAGGACCAATCCATAGCGCTCATCCTTACCCAGGACGTCCGGGAGACTCCTCGTCCTCACCTTGACGGAGTTCCCCTCATCATAATCACCACTTTTATTCAAAATGTCCTCCACGGCCAATTCATGGAGTTGGAGGTAATTACAACTCTTCGAACCCGGCTTACTCCCATCCGTCCTGAAGGAGGTGGAGGAGGGGTAAGTGGCGGGAATTTCCAAACAGGTACTCCCAAAGGATTCCGTCAGAATGGGAGGAACCAGGAGGAATTGAGCACTTTCTCCCGTATCCGCTCGATGGATGGAGGAGGACATTTCCATGGAGGAGGATGAGGAGGAGGAGGATGTCCTGGAGTCCGTCATACTAGATGTGTTGGAGCTATTTAAAAGGGATTCCTCCGACATTTCCCGTTCAGTTTCCCTTCCCTCCTCCCGACCCTTTTGGAAAAGTTCATTCATCTCCTTCAACTCCGGAGGAATTGCCTCATTATCGTCTTTCGGGGCATTCTCATTAGGATGAGACTCACATCCATTTGGACCAATACAAGGCTCATATGTATTTGAAGGGAAACAAGGCTCATATGCATTTGGACTTGAGCAAGACTCACATTCCCGTCCACCAAAACAAGGCTCACATGCTTTTGAACCAGAACAAGGGGAGGATCTTGGAAGGGATTTTGCTCGCTTTCGGAATCCCTTTGATTGACCTTTCCCCCACCGGGAGAGGAGACAGAGGTCACTGGAGCTCCGGGGAAGGAGAGGAGGCGGGATATTTGTGTTGGAGAGGATGGAATCTGTATTTTCCGGGGGGAAATCCGCATTATTATCGATGACGGTCACAATACTCTCACTTCCACTGTCTGGAGGGACACTTGTGGGGAGGACATCCTCATTATCCATGACCTCAATGTGGTCCTCAATGTCAAATGTCCCACACATGTGTTCATCCTCGGAGAAGACGTCCAAAATGTTGGTCTTAGATTCCCGTTTCTCCACCAGAATTCTCCCGCAACCAATGTCTTGGTCATCCAATTCCAATATTTCCGAGACATGTTCTGGATAATATGGTAGTGGTGGTGCCTTTGAGGAGGGACACCACGTCCTTTGCTTGGCTTGGTTGAATAGCTCGTCTCCGGGGAGGGGATGTGGGGGGAAGGACACGGGGATTCTATCACCGTTTGGGGATGCCCGATACCCTTCTTTGGACTGATACGGATTTATGGATGGCTGAATTCCATGATTACTAGTGGAGGCACTTTTAAAGGGGATGGATGAGGTGGTTGACATGGGAACCAGAGCATTTTGGTATTCCTCCTCATCCCCGTGACAATTGGATCTACTCCCCCTTGACATGACCCTAGTCATGGATAGGGCATACTCCACGTTTCGGAGTTGTTGGTCCGTGAAACGATTTTTTGGTGGGGATAAAATGGCCGCATTTAATCCATCCGAATTCCCTTGGTCGTGGAGGAGATTGTCAAACTTGGACTTGAGGTATGTGTAGGAAGAGGTCAAGGACAGGGTCGGGTTGTTTGTGTACCGGGAGATTGTGTTTCGGGCGACGTTGTCATAAAATGTCTCCGTCCCTCCGATGGTCGTCCCTTTGAGGGAAACGCGCTTCCCATTCGTGGATTTGGACCGGAAGATTTGAAACTGGGCGCCTTCCCTCCCCCGGAAATCCCCACTGCTACCCGCATTAGTAAGGGCGAGCAAGGAATGACTGGCCTTGACCAAATTATTTGAATTCTCATCCGTTTTTGCCATAATGTCTAGGACGTAATTGGTATAATCCTGATCTTGCCTTTCAAGCTACATAAAAAAAAGGGAACAAAACAAAACAATTCACGTCGGCACAGCTATATTTGTGTTTTAATGAGCTTTCTAAATGAAAGAATGCCTCCATATTCCATACTCACATTTATCTCTTGGCGCATAAGAGCGTAGTAAGTCATTCCAATGCCTGCTATTGCCACGCCGGGTGCGGCGTAATTGACCACCCACATGGTTCTTCCCTCGGAATTTAGTCAAGTTCTTCCGACAAAGAGAATCAAGACAGCATGCAAGGTTTGTAATGCTGGATTTACAACAATTTTTATCTCTCATCGCAACGTGTAAACTAAGCGGCGCAACGCAACGGTACAATGCTTTTCTCTCGCCGTAACTTGTCAACTAACAATAAGCGGAGAAAAGTGACTACAAACTAACAATGACTAAACGTATTCTCAGCGACGGACGTCGAATCGTACATTTTTCGCGGGTAACTGCGAAAAAGCAATTATTTTCGAAAGTCCAAAGTCTAATTACCTGTCCGTTGATGACCTCCTGGTCCTCCACTTAACGATTTCATTTTGCGCAACACGGACATCACGAAGAAATATTACCCGTCGAGGTCGAGACGGGCATTAAATGGCGCACATATTTTATATAATATAAATATTTCGATTTTGTACTAACGTTTGAACGAAATTGCACAAGATATATTTTGGCATAGCAATGTTTGAAAGGCTGCTTTTGCATTATTTTAACTAGCATATCTCTGCGCATTGTTATACAGAGGGTATACACATAAATATTAATGTTTCATTTTATTTTAAGCACAAGTATGTTATGTACATCAGTACTGCTCAACTTCCAATAATTTAATCATTATTATAACTTCCAATAAATTCCAATAATAATTATACCTTCCAATAATGTTCGTGCACCGTTGTACCTGGCACTCAATTTTTACTGCCGAACTGTCGCCGAACTAACCCATTGATTGATTCATTATTTTGTATTTTCTTTGAAGAAAATGGAAACGTCATTAACGTCAATACTGAAAAGGTTGGCTGCATGGTCGCGCTCTTGACTAGAGAGTCTCTAGTAAAGGGCGATCTGTTTTGGCTTTTTTGTATAGCTCGCTGTCTCGCGATTTTTGATAATAAACTAATTATGTACATACGTATCGTCGCTTAAGAATATTGACTAAAAGCACGTAAAAATAATAATATCAAAACAAAGTATAAGCAAAATTTCTGAAAGCAAAACTGTCTGACTATACTGACAAAAATTCTGAAAAGAAGTTTTATCCTAGTCCTATCCCGATCCGACCACAATTAGCCAAGTTATGGTGCTTTTTTCAATGGGCAGTTCAAAAAATTAAAATTGTTCAATTTTAAACTCTGCGCGAAAAACCACCATAACTTGGCCAATTGTTGTTCGATCAGGATGCGACTTATTTGACTGGAGCCACAATAAAATTCTGCACCGACACATATTTTTTTCTTGTTTTTATTTCTGGGCTAGGCAGCAGCTAAATGGGAACATTCACTTCATTTCTGTAGTGTATTTTCAGAATTTTTGACACGTCAATCTTGATTTTAGTAAGTTTTGCTTTAAAGTTAGTTTTGCCATCAGTTTGACGTTGCCTTTAGTCACTGTCAACTGTCACTATTCTTAAACGACGATGTTTTTTAGCAAGAAGTGCTTTTAGTGTAAGCTCTTCCTACTATCACAAATCACAATGCAAGCGCTCTGACTCAACGAAACGAACGTTTTTTGAACTATTGTATAGCCAATCTCCACCAAAGAAACCAAAATCCTTTTTGCAACTTGAGTAAAATCGTCATATCTACAAATGTATCCATAGTACTAATACTTTTGTTTTGCAGTTCGTTGCAGTTGTTTTGGTTTTTAGGTCAAAATCCGAATTACCTATAAAATCTTTGTTTTAGACTACATCCATACATTTGATGTCACTATTTATTATTCCCGAAGATGATATAATGTCGTATGTTTTAATTTATCACGTACAACAAGAGAAATTTTGTGACGCCAAGTACTTGTGGCCGCCACTAGAGGTGGGAAGAACCACGTGTAATTATCCGAAGCTAAATCCATTCCATGACGTCGTGGTGAACTACATGGGAGAGTTTGCAAATGGGTACTTGTGCAGGCCATACCAGGATACGACCGTGATTTTCACCACGGATTTCCATTCTAATCTAATAACTTTGAGACCACCCATGACTTTCGGCTACAGAGATTGCTGCTACAGGATTTTCACCCCGGTTGCATCTGATTATGAGTGCGTTTGATTGTCTTGTATGTAGGGATGTAATTTTTAAATTCCCTGGGAATTTCTAAATTTTTTATAGCGATTTACGACAAGTTGAGTTACAATTTTGTGACCTTGCTAATGTAACAATGCTTGCATTTTAAGTTTCAACCCGAATATATTGAAACAATTTTCAAAATATGAATAGAAAAATTTTAATTCCCAAAATGCCTTCCCAAAATGCCCGGTATTTAAAGCAGGGAATTTTCAAATTTACATCTCTGAACCTTACTACAGTATAAAACCCGCGTTACACTTCCCGTGTATGTGACCTGACCTCCCCCTAGAAACGTTTCCACACCACTGCCTACACTTTTGCGACTTTTTTCTTCGCTCGGACTATGCCGAAGAGTTACCCATTCATCGTGGAAGATTTGGAGGCAGTGGGTCTCCACGGGTTTCATTCTATCCAGACCAGCACCATGTCAAACATGGGGGACTTGCTGACTCGTTACACGTGCGACATCCATAGTAATGTGTTCCCGGAGGACTGTCCAAACGACGGCCCTTTGGACAATTGCCCCTTAATTTGGAAGGACTTCATGGCTCGGGGTTATTACTCCCTTTTTGGAGAAAACGGACATTTCATTAGCACATTCAATTTTATGAAAAAGGGTTTTATCAAACAGCCCACGGACTACTACCTTCGCCCCTTCTTCGGGGCCATGGATGCGAAATTCGCTGCGAGAAAGTATGATTTCCCCTGCTGGGCTGGTCCGAGGCTGTACTTGAGTCATTTGTTGGATTACTTCAAGTCTGTGAGTGTTACCATGGGGCAAGCTCATTGCTACTTTCTTCAATTATTGGAGAATCCATTGAGCCACTCCTACTTGAACTGACCCTTGGCGGGGGACGACTTGTTCCTGGAGGCATTGAACTGGTTTAAGACTGAGGGTGCGCAACTAGACATTGCAAAAATAATCAATTATTTCTTGTGGAAAAGTGTTCTTTGAAGTACGAATTCCCTTAAACTAGCAATCGAATTAAATTGAAATAGGTTGGAAATTACAATTGATTCCAAATTGGCTGGAAATCTAAATTGATTCCAAATTGGTTGGAAATTTAAATTGGTTGGAAATTTAAATTGATTCCAAATTGGTTGGAAATGTCAATTGATTCCAAATTTGTTGGAAATTTAAATTGATTCCAAATTTGTTGCAAATTTAAATTGATTCCAAATTGGTTGGAAAGTTAAGTTGATTCCAAATTGGTTGGAAATTTAAATTGATTCCAAATTTGTTGGAAACTTAAATTGATTCCAAATTGGTTAGAAATGTCAATTGATTCCAAATTGGTTGGAAACGTCATTTGATTCCAAATGGGTTGGAAATTTAAATTGCACCTGAATCCAAATTGAAATTGACCCTAAACTGGTTGTAAATTGCAATTAATTCCCAACTGAAATTGGTTGGAAAAAATTTCAAATTGATACTGATTTGAAATTGGCTTGACTCGCATAAGGTGATTTGAAATTAAAATACATACAAATTACAAGGAAACTGTTCTTTGAAGATTAAGGTATTCAAAAATTGAAAAAAAAAATCAAACTAAAATTAATTTGAAATTGAAATTGATGCGAACTTGAATGGTTCACGGATAACGGATTAAATCATCCCGCATGTAATCCCCAAAATATTTTGGTAAAATAATAATCTGTAATCCATAATCCCATAAATTACAGAATGTTTAATACGTAATCCCGAAACTAAAAATCATTGGGATGGTGGGATCAAATACTTTGAAAAATCTTTGACTTTCTTCAATTTTTTTATTAATCCCATACTTTAATCCAGGTCACTCCATCATTTTAACCCCAGTCCAAATCCCGAGAAATTGGTTTTTGAAAAATAATCCAGACAGTAATCCTAATCTCAAACTCATTAATCTAGTCTTGGAAATATAAATACGATGCAAAATTGAATGGTTGATGCGAAATGGAAAGAAAGTGCAAAATTGTCGTAGTTGTTCTAGTAAGGCTGAAGTTTTTAATATTAAGTAAAATTTAAGTTGGTGCAAAATTTGAATTGACGCAAGATTTAAATGGATTTGAAAGTGCAACTACTTTGCAATTGAACATTAAAGGACATTGTTCCCAAATTAAACGGGGGTGGTAATTTAATTTCGGCTTACCACTGAAAGTATTAGAATTCCTTCTATTCATTTAATTGAATATAATGTATAATATACATATCTCTAATATATAATATATAATATACATATCTCTAATATATAATATATAATATACATATAATATACATATCTCTAATATATAATATATAATATACATATAATATACATATCTCTAATATATAATATATGTTTAAAATGTCTCCAATATATTGAATGCAGCAGTTGCAAAACGCAAATTTAAAATTAACCTTAATTAACGTAGATTTGGATTTGGTTTAAAGCCTATCAAATTGTTTAGAAATTAGAAATTTTGATTAATTTGCTACTTGACTGCTAAATCGGACAAACCTAATGAAATTGATTGGCGTGAAACTGTATATCTGTAGGTGCGACTTGAATGAACCGCACCTTCTGGATCATCATGAGTGACCACGGGATGAGATACGAAGGGTTTCGAAACACGGATCAAAGGAGGATCGAGAGCGTGATGCCTTTTGCATTCATCATTATTCCCGAGTGGTTTCAACGGAAATACCCGCGAGTGATTCGAAATTTGGGGTCGAACTGACTGAAGCCCACTAGCGCCTATGATATTTACTGGACCTTGAGGGATGTACTGGAAACGAATATCGGGGATGAGGACATCCTGAAAAGAACTCACGCTCTCCCGGATCACTACAAGATGCTGGCGAAGACAGTGAGATTTGGCCAAAGTCTTTTCCTCCCCATTGCCAAGGCGAGGAAATGTGGCGGAGCCGGGATTCCCACGGACTCCTGTGGGTGTGACCAGAGAACTCCAATCCCCACGACGTCCATGAACGCCCTCAATGCTGCTCATATTCTCTTTTCGGAGATTACGAAGAAATTAACAAAGTGGAAAGAATGTGCCTGGTTAAAACTCCAGGAAATAATCCTAGCATACACGGTTCTCCCTGCAGATGAAATAAAACCCGGGCATATTGACGGGAGAAACAAGGGCATGAAGAAGGTGCGAACCATCCCGGGCGACGGAGTATTCGAAGGGCTTATTTCCGGGGGATTAGTCGAGGAAATCACCAGGACTAATGGCTACGGAAATCAGAGTGACCGTGTCCAAGATTTACGTGTGAAGCAGTTTTCTTTTTGTAAAGAAGCAATATAAACATGGATGTGTGTGGTATTCGCAAATATAACCTTCTTAATGTTTTATTGTAGTCCAGTCCTAGATTAACGGAAGCCAAATGCGAAACATAACTTGGAGAGATTTATGGTTCAAAAGTACAGCCTGTTTTATAAATAAGGACCACTCTTTTTTCTCAATTTAAAGGCAGGGGAGTGTGAAAAAAAAATCAAATTATTATCAAAATGTAGCCAATGAAGAGAAAAGAAGTAGGTAAATTCCATTTCTCCAGCGAAAAAACGTATGTGGCTTTTTTCGGCGAAATTTTTCGGCCAAACTTCTTGAGTTGATAGCCCCTAATGTAGGAATTCATACTATTTTTATTCTGACCACCTCAAGGGACACCGCAACATTTTGAACTTTTTCGCCGTTTTGGCTGCCTTTTGGCTGGAGCACAGCCGCTAATCATTGGATTTTGATGAAATTCGGCGAGGGCAAGCAAAATGGAATGATCTAGACCCAATTTTTTAATTTTACAGATTTTGATCTCAGTTCGCCGGAAAATCGCCAAAAACGTGTTTTTTCGCCGTTTAGCCTGGCGTTCGGCCGCTAATAACAATTGAATGTTCGTGAAACTCGGCGAGAACATGTTAAACTAAATTGTCTAGATCCTATTTTTTTATTGTCTCCATTTTCGCCAGAAACTGATGCAAAGATTGGGTGTTCACGACCAAAAAATACAGCTAAATACGACTAAAAAATATTACATGGGCGGTGTAGGCAAAAATTAACATGAGGTAGCTTTACGAAAATGGAAAAAATCCGGTTCATGTATTTCGCATGATGAAAATCCTTTTAATGCTGCACACCTTTTATAAAGATCCCATTTTTCCATTAGGAGCAGAAAAAATCAAGTAAATCATTTTAGTCGTTCCTCCTTTAAATAAATTCAAGACAAGATAAAAATGGATTATTTTGGTTACGTGATTTACCATGTTTTTATTGATCTTCACGTTCATTTTAAGTAATCTGGACAAAAACTATTATGTTTTACATGTTATACATTCATCAGTAGTCACTGGCATCTAAAAGTATAGTATTTACGTACATGGTTAAAGTACATACATGTCGGTAAAATTGACAATACATTCTTGCCATGTGCCACACATTCGCACTTGTTATTAAACGATGATTTTTTAAAATTTTTTATTATTATTTTATATCCCTTTTAAAAGTGATGAAGATTTTTTTTTTTGTACAACCTCTTGTTTTTTCCCCTTTCTTTCCACCCTTTCAAACACCTGTCATACCCAGCAAAGTATATACAGACCTAAAAACGTTTTGTACATTCATTTACACACCACTTTTACACGCTCTTTTGTTCTCACTACAAGTTTTTATGATTTCACATCCAGATTCGCTCTTGTTTTAAAATGATTTCCCTTAAGTTGTTTCTTAAAAGTTGTTTTATTTTCTTCTTTTTTTCCATTTGACAATAATATTAATATAACTTACACTTAAATTGATTTTTTATTATTATTAATATTTTGAATATTTGGCTCCATTGACCAGCAATTTCCCAATTTAACTGAGTTAATATGGAAATACGTCACAATATTTTGTGGTTAAGCGTAAGGTGATTTCCTTGTGTAATGAATTAGTTTTTTTTCCTTTATAAGTTTTTTTAAGTCTATTATTACTTCCTATAATACATTTTACTACCTATACGCAGCATCCTATATTATGAATCCCAGTAATTTTTTTCCTGGTATCATCATAGTAATAATAACCAAGTTCATACATTTCAAACCTCTTTTTTTTTTAGGAATTTCATCCTGCATTGTCTTTGCCGTCTGTAAGATGAATCCGGGCATTTTCAAAACTTTTTTTATCATTTGATTCCTATATTACAATTACATTTATATGCATATATAAGTTTACAACAATAATTATTATAAGCTACGCACCAATGGCAATCATTTGTAGGACGTCACCTCCCTTCCTCCCTTTGATACCCTTGACTATTTAATGGAACTAAATTAACTATAGGCAATTTTGTGTTGCTTGTATTGTTTGATTACAACACAATGCGTGTGATACCCAGCTTTTTAACTGACCGAATTTTTTTTCCAAGAATATTTACAGAGAAGAGTTTTTACGGTGATACAATAAACATATATTTTCTCAGCATTATTGTTTTGTCATTTCGCCTCTAGCTCTAATTGTACAATTTTTGATCCTGGGCTAGTTTTTACTGTCTCTAACAATAAATATTCACCTAGGTACTAATCACTGGAACCAGCTTTTTGTAACGCCACAACCATTGTTTCTTGAGATTCTTTTATGTGTGCTCACGTCAACAATTTTGACAGTATTACTAGCTTGCATTACAATCAGATGCTATATACTCGGTAAGAATTTTCACTTTCTTTTATACTGTTATTTATCCCTTTTTAAATAAACCATGATTCCCACTTTGTGCAAAACGGAAATTTCCCTAATCTTTACCCCTTTGACTTGGTGTAAACACCTGTACATAATTAAATAGTAATAATTGTGATTATTCAAACTTGGGTCACCATTTTTGTTTTACCATCATTCAAGCATATATTAACCTATTGATCATTTGTGTGTAGAGATTGTGTGCTTGTTATTTTTATTTATTTAAATTATTTCACCAGCCAAATGGCTAAGCAGTGTCTTACAGTGTATTGTTCAAATTGAAATGATTAATAATTATTCATCAAAGAAACATTATAATTGATCGTCCAAAGACCGCAGGGTGAGAGCTCCAGCACATTACAATAATATTTTTTTTATGGACAAACATACATGAAAATTTTGGAACACGACACACATCTTATAATATATTATTAGAATAGGAGAAACCGGCAAATTCCTATATAACATGTTCAACCGTACATATGTATATAGATTAGGCCGACAAGAGCCAGCAATTTGTTTTCTCTCTCAAGTCTGATTTTTTTTTGTTAATTAATATGACAAGCGTGATTTGTAGTGCAAGCCTGAACCTTAATGTAGAGTGCGTATATGTATATATAGATTATAAATAAATGTACAATATTTAAATGTAAAATATGAAGTAATTCATTAGAAAGGATCAAATTAACTTTCTCAATTTTTTTTTGTTCAATATTTAATATTTTTAAATTAATTCCTTGTGGGATATTCCAAACCCAGCAACGAAAGATTTTTCAAAGATTATGTTCTGTGTGCCAGCAGAAACAAGGGGGTATTTCTGTTCATACACTCCCCCTTTTAAAATATTTAATTTTATTAATTATTATTAATTATACCTTACAAATAACAAGTTAATGCATCACAAAAAAAACTCCACACACCTTTCAGATTCGTAGTGTGAATTTAATAAATGTGAAAATTCTAGGCAGTACTATAGCAAAGTAAAAAGTTATAAAGAGCAACAATTTTATACTTTTCTATGTTCAAAGCTATTATTACACCACTTGACATTTATGATTTTTTCATGAACATTATAGAAAAAGATTCCATTGTCCTGAGATTATATTAATAGTCATATACCATTTTATGTCAAGGGCTTTTTACACTCTCAAAATATGTGGTGCAGATATTTCATTACAAATGTTAAGACAAGGTTAAATATGGATAAATAGTGAAGGTTTTTTTTTTGTTTGAGTACGTCTCCAAAGGGTCCCTTTTGTACCGTAAGGACTTCTATACATATATAGTTATATGTAATTACTTTTCTTTGTCTCAAAAATAACAATTACAGACCAGTAATACTTTCGGTGGGAGTCAACTGACAAATTATGTTCAGACGTTCACAATTCCAGATTTCTACCAATTTTAGTTTCTAAATTGACCCAACCAAGTGATGACCCACTGTGAACTTCCCAGTTCGCCCTACAATTCATATTGAAAATTGAGTTGTACTTGTAGGCTCAAAAATGTTGAGTTTTTTGAAATTTCAGCTTTTCACCAGGTTAAATGCCATCATAAATGATTATATAGTAAGAGTTACGAGTTACCCTTTAGACATTTTTAAAATTTAACAAAATTCAACCTTATTTTTATTCGAATGGTGGGCAGAACTGGCACAAATTCCACATAAGGTCACATTTTCGGATCAGTAATGAAAAAAATTGGTTGAGATCTACTATAGAGTTACCAATAAAATGAATTTTATTTGTGAGCAGTGAGTACGGTATATTTTCAACATGGATTGACACTGAATTGTGATTTTGAACTGTATTAAATTTATCTTTTTAGACAGACAGACACGACGTAAAAAGAGTTAGAATATTAACAGCGTGAACACACATTGACATTAAAGGAACATATACAATACAAGCATGATAGGTAAAGTAGATTTTTAAAAATAATTAACTCTGGTTAGATTTTGTTAGTTAATTATGATCTTTTTTTAAATATTAATTTATTAACGTTTTTAATCCTGTACACGCTCATGTACCTTCCCCTAACAAAAAACTTTTTCCTCCGCCCCATTTCCTGGCTTTCCCTTTGAGTAAAACTAATTTTTTTATTCTTTATTTTTTTATATCACTTTAAACATACATAATAATAATGACCCCCCAACCAGCAGCAGGGTTTTCTCTCTTTCTCTCCTCAATTCTTTTATTTTCAAACTATATAATATGTATATATCTATTTTTTGTATATTTATATGTATACCTTTTTTGTCTCTCTACATAAAACTTTGCACTCCATCGCCGGCAGACTAGCAGAATAATTTATATATTTCTGTTTACTTCTGTATACTCATTCATATAATGTGTACACATTCTCTATAAGTGCGATTGCTGAAAGTTAACATTCTTTTATACAACAATAATTGGTTAAGAGGCAACATTAGAGCTTTCGCTTCTTCTTTTTAAAATACAGTATCTACACTCACTTTTCGTTTTAAAAAGTACATTTTTATATAATATGGTTTATTATTATTTTAATACTAACAGTAATACATGTACATAAATCAATATTACATATGTCATTCGTCGTAATGGTTATCGTATCGTCGTCTGGTAAAAGGTACTATCGTTTTTTATCCTCATGTTATTTTCTCTTTGGATTGTTCGCAGATTAAAAATTAACATTTTTTTTTGTAATTTCCTCTCTATACCATACATTGACAAGGAGCACAATTGTGCGGGTGTTTTCCGTTCTATTTTCTTCCCATCTAATTAAATCCAGCTTCCCTAGATCGTCAGAGGTTGTAAATATATATAAATCTTTAAGTTGTGTTTACTTGTCAATAAATGCAAACAAAGAACAAAACTTAAATTAAATTAAAATAATATGGCACCAGTACAACAATAAGCACGGGGTTTATATTAAGTACAACGTAATAAGTTTTCCTTAAATTACAAAGGGGTAACTTGATAATAGATACACAAATGCCAGAGGTATGGGAGGACAAAATAGGGTGTTAATATAATTATGTATATATTTTCCCCTAATTTTTCTTCTTGTATACCAATACTCATATAGGAATTTTTGTGGAGTTCACACGCAAGCAAATTTTTTGGAGGAGGGGATTTCCTCTTGTTTTTTCTTAATAGATTCGCTACATCATCCATTCATTAAGAGGCTTTCAATTCCGTTACTTTCCCTTGGTTGGCCGCCGCTCCAAAGGTCTCTTCTACCCTGTTGCTGTGAACAGATACGTTATCCCGGAAAAGCAATGTCACAATATCCGTTCGTCCTCGCAAACCTTTGGGAATATCACATAAAAAAACACATGAGTCCGATATAATAAACATACAAAATTTTATACGAAAAAAAAAACCATATTTACTGGTATATATAAAAAATACGTTGGTTTATGAAAAAATATTGACATATGAAAAAACACATGCTAATATACATATAGAAAAAAGCACATGTTGGCACATGAAAAAAATGCATACAGGTATACGAAAAAATTACATATTTGTAAATGAAAAGTACACATATTTGTACATTAAAAAACACAAGTTAAAAACTGTTGATACACGGAAAAAAATATGCAAGTTCGTTTATGAGAAAAGTACAAGTTCATTAATAAAAAAAACGGAAGTTCGTGTACGAAAACTGCATGAAAGTATGGTATATAAAAAACTAAGAAATTAGAATCTAAAAAAAGTCACAAGTCGATATATCAAAATACCATGCAAATTGGTACAAAAAAAAAACGAATTTCGGGATATCAAAATTCATGGATGATTTTTTCAGAGAGGAAATTAGTTTAATGTGATACAGTGGTGTAATCCTTTATATTAAAAGGACAATATAAATTCATGGAATCCAATACGTTCTGAGTACGTCAATGATGAAGTAAAGAAAAAAAAAGTATTATTTCATACCTATAATAATGCCGTCCCCATCATTAGAAACCTCACAGGCGGTAAAAGATACATCTGGGGTAAAGAGAGCCAGAAGTGTCCCTGTCAAGTCAGTAAGAAATGGGCCATTAAATTTTTCTTCCACGTACATGCTCCAATTGTTATAGTTACTATGGACGTATGTATATGTAATGTACATAGGTACATACGAAATAGTTGTACATATTTCAGAACTCAGTGTATACCCATTATATTCGGGGGATAACCGGGGGAATTATCACGAGAATGGTCGTATTATGGACGAATATTCTCTATTATATGTAATGCAGGTATTATGCGGGATAATGCTTAAAGACGTACCATTGTTCAAATCCCACAGACAAACGGTCCGATCCCGGCCTGTGGAATCACAAGAAAGACACCTGGATCCTTTTTGGTCCAAACGTAGAATATCGATTGGGGCAATGTGCTTCTGCAACGACCATTGACAAGCTCCTGTGGGAAATAAAAAGGGAAAGGATGAGAGGCATGTTATAGAAGGGAATTCTCTTGAGAGAAAGAGAGAGAGAATCATCAGTCTCTAAATACTCTGGGGCTCTGTACTAATTGAATGGTGGCAATTAAATGGGACTACAGTTTTATTTTATTTCCTTCCCCCTCCGTAGAAAATCCTTCTTGTTTTTTTTTCTGTCTTAGTTTTACCTGTCACGAGATCCCAGACAAGAATTCGATTATCTTCCAACGCATTGATGACGCAACCTCCTTGGGCAGAAATGGCAATTGCTTGAGTACTATATCCTGGCTTCCATTTTTTGAACAAAGTCCCGCTTTGCAAATCATATACTACTATAAAATTTGGTCCAGGATCGTCCACCTCCTATTACACACAAAAAAAAAACAGAAATATGTCATTCACTTTGCTGGCAAAAAAAAAGACAACCAAATTTCGTGACCAAATTTGTTTTGACTTTGGCGAGTAAAAATCATGGGTGCGCATTTTTTTGAGGTGGTTAATGTCATAACTATTTTTCTATATGTAAATCCTATAAATATAAGAAGCGTATAGAGAATTTTCAAGAATTCTTATGACGGCTATCGATACCAAGAATTTTAAGTTTGAAAAAACGAAAGTTGGGCCGGAAATGCAAAAGATTGTTGATGAGCTAAGAATTTTTTGTATACTAAATTTCATTGGGTTTTTTAAAGTAACTTTCCTTTTACCAAACGGAAATACATACAAGGGAAAGTTTCAAGACAGTTTTCCGTGAAACAATAATATTTTTTAATTGTAGATTTTAATTTATCCTCCAGCTTTGTGTCCGTGACCTTTGTGTACATATGAAGAGTATAGTTGCAAAACGATTGAAGTCCAAAATTTTCTAAATCAATTTCTTTTTAACATTAAATTCTTTTTACAAAAGGAATGTATGTATAGTACATTGAAGATTTTATCCGTATCTTTATGAGAGGTCGCAGTGGTGGGAGGGAAATTATTTTTTTAAATTTCCAAGAAATTATTTTCTCCATTAAAATACTTATAAATCAAACGCTTTGTCAAATGGGCTTAAACCATTTTGGAACTATAGTATTCACATTGTAAATCATGCATATAGAGATTCTTGGAGAGGAAAGTAGAAAAAGGACTCACCCGACAAACACAGCAAACAAAGTGACCCTCTTTGGTAATGGCAGATAAGCTGGTGATGAATTCATGATGGGGAATCCGGAGATCATAGAGTAATTTGCGGGAGGTGAGATCCCAAACGAGGAGTGGGAAAGGTTTTTGTGTCTCATCCCCACAAACGAGGATCTTCCCATTATCGGAGACAATCAAGGAGTTGAGAAAGCGATCTTCCCCCACCTTGAAAGTCGTCACACAATCCCCACTCTCCAGATTCATTAGATTAACGTACATCCGGTTGCGAGAGAGGGCCACGACGTGATTGATATCATGGAGACCAAAATAGGGCATCTTCTGATTCATAACTCCCTTCAATTTGGTGAGGAAGGTCCCATCATCCAAATTAAAGATATAAAGTTCCCTCCCACAGAGGATGACACACCGATTCTCATCAATAATCTTCAAACTATTGGGATTGACCACTCCTTTCAGAACCCGACTGGGCTTCTCCGAGTACACATTCCACACAATCACCTCCTGTTTGGCAGTGGCGAGACTCACCACAAATTGATTGGCAACTTTCATGCGGGTGATTTCATTGAAATATACTTCTCCCTTGTCCAACCCGGCATAGTCCGTCGTCTCATTATTGGCCCCGACAGTCTCTTTGGGTCCATGGAGGAAAGGGGAGATGGGGAGGAAAGAGGGGATCCGGGGCTTTTGGGACAGATCGTACACACTCTTCATAAAAGGACACTTCTCCGCCGTCCACATGCTGTCCTTGGATCCAGTGTCCGGATCAAAAATGTGGAGGAGACGACCAAACATCTGTCCAAAGAATTGTTGACCCCCAAAACACAAGGCGCTCGCACTAAGCTCCAATGTCTTGTACAGGAGGGATAAATCCGGATCCTTGTTCAAATCCCAATTTACTTCCAACAAGATATCTTCCATTACCTTCAAATATGTAAATGAAAAAGGGCACAAAATAAGCACAAAAGGAATTCAATTTCCGCTCAATTCTTCTCCGTTTTTTATATTCAAGACCATATAAATGATATCTTTACACAATTTTCATGATCACATTTTGTTTGGGGGTGTATTTACGACCCAGAAACATAATGACATCATTTGTAGACGGGAAAGACCTTGAGAAAAAATATATCAACTTACATTGTACACGGATGAATGGCTGATTTTCTCAAGTAACCAATCAATCTTACATAAATTGGAGCTTTTGATGGAGCCTTGCAGCAGAAATTGTTGAAATGGGACTTCGTTCAATTTTCGCCGATTGTATCTATGCAACAACAAGCAAAAAAAAATGAAGATCCATACGTGAACATACCACTTTTTTCTCTCTTTTGAACGCAATCAACTTTTCATTTCCTCCCCCCAATTTTTTTTTTTTATTTCCTTGCATTATTGCCATCTGATCCCCTGTCATCACCCTTTCATAAAATGACTTACGTGCATATTTTCTTCAAACTATTTTCGCTTTCATCAATTTTCATTGAGATATTCCTACTTTTTTTTATTTTGGGTACACATCGACCAATGCATACTTACAAAGGACATAAAAAATATTCTCTTTTTCAAGCCCTTCAAACGAAAGATCCATTAACAGACTTGGACATGAAGACCTTATTTTCTATCTCGATGTACAAGCCACAAGAAAAACGTAAAAAAAACAACTAATTTATTAGCCATTTTGTCTCTTCTAATTCCCTTATTTGCATTCTTAGTCACGTGTTAAAAAGTTCCTTTAGAATGGTAAAAGTCATTGACTGAGAAATATCAGAATCAATATTCAATTAGAAATAAATGTGAATTATAACATGGATTTATTCCTCCAGAAAAAAAATCAAAATAAAAGCGTTCAAAAAATTGTTCAAGAAGTCCCTGTCTTGTGATCTTTTTGTCCTCTTTGTTTTTATTGTACTCACACCTGTGTGCATGGGGAGAAAGTGGAAAAAATGGAAATCTAAGAGTAAATAAGGCGACCAAAGAAGAATAAACATGTTTTTTTCACTAACCTGTTGCCAGGATTCCCTGCTGAATTTTCAATTTCTCTCCCCTTCTTCACGCCGCCGAGAGTTCCCTGGAAATAATGTGGACAACCCTTTTGTAGTCACAGACCTCATGAATTATTAAATACTTGAATTTAGTTAAAGCATAACACACATATGTATACGTATAGGTAAGGAAAAGGTGGGGATCATTTTGCCCCAGGCCGGGGATTGTACTTTCCCCAATGATACCCCTTTATGAGCTACTTTGTTTACGGGCTTTTTGGGATTCCCATGCATTATTTTCGGGTCTTTAGGGTGCACTTCCCGAGTTTTTTCTACAATTTCCTTTCCACAGGGAAAAGGAGCATCACAATGGGCATGGGTAGGAGTCAGGAAAAAGTTTTTTTTGCGGGTATTAATTAAAAGAAGACATTCACGACGGGGAAATTGTGGAGTACGTAATGAGGGGAAGCTCCATACTATGTTAACATACATAAGAAAATAAGGAGAAATATCCGTGTCTTTTGGGTTATTAGTGGGGAGAATAACATATAAAGGGTTGTTGTTTTTTCTTCTTTTTTTTGGAGAGAAACAAAAGTTGGTAATGATGAGAATAGTGGAAAAGAGAGAGAACTAGGAAGGAAATATGTATGGTTTGCAGACGAGAGGAAATAAAATTGTCTACTTGTACAAACAAAGGAAATTAGATGACGGATAAATGTATCTTTCTTGTCTCTCTAGTTGTTGGGAAGATTTGGGAAAAAATAATTACTTGGAAGTAATCAAGTAGAATTTTGTTGGGCTGCTTGCTCTTGCTACTTGTGTATCTTGACTTGACAAGGTCGGCCATGACGGAGTCTCGCCATCGGATGGTGACAGCGTCTTCAGCCACTCTCCATTCCAGAAAAGGACCGAGCTTCTGGTTGAGTTGAGCTAAAAATAAGCTTGCTGGAGCCCAGTTAACTGCATTAATCAAACATCAAAATCATTTTTAATGCCTGAGCACTTTTAACAAGTTTTCTTCTTCAAACTTTTTATATTACTACGGAGTTATAAAACTCTTTTTAACTCTCATATTCGCCCGACCCTTTTGCTCTTTCTCTTTTCCTTTACTTTCATTCTTGCACGCTGTTACTCTTTCCAACTCTCTCTCTCTCTCATTTACTTTTTTTTTTGTTTCTTTACTTTTTTCTGTTGTTTTTACGCGTTCTTTCTCTTGCTGTTACGCTGTTTTTCTCGTCTTTTTGGGCATTATTTTTCTTGCTTTTACGTTTTCTTTTCCTTGCTGTCACGCTTATTTTCTCTTGTTTTTAGGCTTTTATTCTTTTACTTTTACGCTTTCTTTAGTTTGCCTTTACGCTTTCTTTATTTTGTCTTTACGCTTTCTTTATTTTGCCTTTACGCTTTCTTTATTTTGCCTTTACGCTTTCTTTATTTTGCTTTTACGCTTTCTTTATTTTGCTTTCACGCTTTCTTTATTTTGCTTTTACGCTTTCTTTATTTTGCTTTTACGCTTTCTTTCTCTTGATTTAAAATTTTTTCTTCGTTGCTTGTAATCTACGTCAATTTGTCTCGCTCTGTCTCACTGATTTCTCTTTGTTTCTTCTTGTTGGCATTGCCTCTCTTAGATTTTTCTCAGTCTCTTGCACGTGTCTTTTTTCTCCGTATTTCTTTCTCACACGGTCAATTTGTCTATTTTTGTAACTTTCCATGTGTCTATCCTTTTGACCTTCCAGCTTTTATTTGTATGCCTTTCTAGTTTTTGGGGATTTTTCTGACTCCATTTGTCTCCATTCATGACTTTTAATTTTTCATTTGTCTCCCTTTATGGCTTTCAATTTTTCTTTCTATTTCCATTTCTCTCTCTCTCTCTCTCGCCGTCTCGCTCTGTTTCGCGTGCTCTCTCTCGTTCCCTCGATATTCTCTGTAGCCCCCTAGCACGGGTGGATGCATACTCTGTACAGTTTGTAGTAGATTGTGTTCGTACTTGAGTATTTTTTGTTTGGTAACCCATTTTGTTGGGTGAGAGGATGTGGAGAAGGAAATGGTGGGGCGGATAAGCCAGTACTTATGAACACTAGTTGGAAGCTGACAAATAACGTCACCAAAAAATCGTTCATATGTATGTATGTCAGTGGGTAAGAGTGAAAGTACTATTTGTTGAGTGTCTTTGGACGTTCTAGTATATGTGTTGGATGGGATTGTACACATTTTTACGACAATATGATAAAAAAAATAGTGTGTGTGATCAGTGAAAAAGCTTCCTTTGCCCCATCCTAGACTTGCATGAAATCGTACACGAGGACGGGGAAAGGTGCTCTCCTGCCCATTGTAGGAGATATTACCTTGTCCTACATTTCCCTCACTCCATGAGTGGATCAGGGGGAGGGAAAGTGCGTGAGACTCTTGTTCCTTCCTTCTTCCCTTTCACCTTTATATGCATTATACCTGTTTCCAATTTTATTTTTCCAGAGAGAGAGAGAGAGAACTACAATGCTACTTTTTTACGACTGTTTCCGTCTCCAGTTTCAATGTCACGAAATGTCTTTCTTCCTTTCTCCCTTTTTTCTCTTGTCTTCCCTCTTCGTCTTCCTCTCTTTCGTTTTCAATCCCACACACCTTTGTGTCTTTATTCCCATTGATTTCCATCGTTTTTGTTCTCATGTTTCGAAATATTTGTTTCATTTTACGCTCTTTGGCTTTCTCTTTTGCTTTCCATCTACTTTTCCAGCCTGTCTTTATTTTTCTTCTACTTTCTTCACTTATTTTTGGATTTTCTTCCACTTTCTTTACTTATTTTTGGATTTTCTTCTACTTTCTTTACTTATTTTTGAATTTTCTTCTACTTTCTCTACTTATTTTTGGATTTTCTTCTACTTTCTTTACTTATTTTTGAATTTTCTTCTACTTCTCTTTCTCTTTTTTCCTTCCACGTCCTTGCTCTTTTGCTTCCTTTCTCTTCTGCTTTCTTTCCATCCTGTTCTGTTTGCTTTCTTTTTCTGTTGCTTTTATCATCTATTTCAATCATTCTGTTTCTTTCTCTCTTGCTGCCATTCTATCTTGCTTTCTCTATTGCTCCGATACTCATTATGTTATTTTCATCCTTCCTTTTTAACTTCTTCTTTGCTTTCCATTTCTTACCTTTTAATACGATTCTCATTTTCTTCTGCTTTCTCGCTTTAATTTTTTCTTTTCTACCCCTTCCTTTCTCCCTAGTTTTGATTTTCGGTTTCGTCTACTTTCGCTTTTCTTTTAATTTCTTTTTTATTTTCACTTCCTCCGTCTTTTGCTACGATCCTCCTTTTTTGCACTTTTCCCCTCTTTTTAATTCCTTCTTTGCTTTCTCTGTTGCTTTGTTTCTCCTTCTTTACCTTTCTCCCTCAATTGTCTTCTTTGCTTTCTCTTTCCTTATCTTTTGCTTCGATCCTCTACTTTTTCCCTCTTTTTAATTTCTTTATTTTTTATTTCTTTCTCTTTAACTTTGATTTTGTTTTTCTTCCTCCCTCTTATTAATTTCTTCTTTGCTTTCTTTTTCCTTCTCCCTTGCTTCTATTCGTTTTTTCGTTTACTTTCTCCCTCCCTTCAATCTTGCTTTATGGTTATTGCTGCTTGGCTATCACTTTTGGGCTCTTCACTTCTCTCTACTGCTTTCTTTACCGTTTTCTTCCACTCATTTCGCTATGGCTTTCTACCTCTTTTGACTCTCTTATTTCAGACTTTTGTTCCTCTTGTTGTTGTCCGGATTTTAATTTATTCTGCTACTGACTCCCATTCTCTACGTGCCCCTTGTCATGCAGGCTGACTTCTCCCGTTTGTCTCTTTCACAATCTCCGTTTGCCCCAGTTTCGTAGTCTCTCTCTTTCCTTCCATTCCTTTTCTTTCATTTTTTCACCCACAGCCTCTGAATGTGTACACCTCTCATCTTCCGCATCACTTGTTCCATCCAAATAATGTTTTGTTCCCGGATGACCCACATATTGCTACCTTTCTTTAAAACTCTAATGTTGGTTGGTTTTGTGAAAAAGATTCCCTTTTTGCACACGTAGGCTATCCGTATGTACAGATACAAGTACGTTTGTATAGTATTTTCCAGTTTTTCTCATCTCCGGTCTCATCACTCCTCCCCCATGACAAAATTCAAGGAAAGGAAAGTAGGAATTTTGTCACAATTACGATGTCATGATGGCATTGATAAGAATATCAGAATTCCCCAAAACATGTTTTTTTTTCTTTCTCGATCGAGTTGAAAAAAAAATTGTCTGAAGGAAATAAAAAAAAATCCGATCCAGTTCACACAACAAGATTGAAGAATTGTCCCAGACGGCATAAGATGTTTTCGAGGAAGCTTTCCAAGGACATTCAAGTACGTATGTATATAATATCTACTTACTCCCCTCTTTTCCTTTTCATGGCCTGACGACATTGTCAGTGGGGTACCGGAAAAGAATTTCTATTTTTTTTTTGCTTCTTTCTGTGTCTACACAAATATAAAAATTGTATAGAGAATAAAAAAAATTATTTAGTTTCGGACTCCACGGTGCATATACATAAGTATATATGTATTAGAGCCCATTGACAATGATGGAGAAAGTACACATGGCCTTGCAAATCTTCAAGTAGAATCTTTCCCCTTTTCTTCGGTCCTTTTTTCTAATACTAGTAGCACTTTCTAATATGTTTTGGGGTAACAAGGCGTCATTCGTATTTCAGGCGAAATCCAAATGCGTCACTATTTCATCAAGGATTCCACACAGGTCTTTTCCTCCAAAGTACTATTATATATCAATCCTCCACACATACTATACATCCTTATTTTGTTACCTGCGTATACATATGCCTCCCCATGTTAGTCACTCTTTCCCCTCATTTCCTTGTAATACTTTCTTTTCTTTACCTTTATAATTAGCTGAAGAAAAGCAGAAGGGAGAAAGGAGAAGTGTTGAGACGGGGAGAGATTTTCATTTATGTATTCAGCTTTTCCGCCGTAGGGTAGATATTCCAAAATAAACTTCTTATTCGACTTATGATAGAGAGATGAGGGAGAGAGAAGAAGAAGAGAGTTTTGATGAGAGTTTTTTTCACGGACTTTCGCTCCTATTCAATTCCTTCCCAACTTTTTCTGGGTTATTGTTCGTATTATTACACGTGTAAGTCCTATGACATGTTCATGATAATCTCCTTCCTACTACAAAAGATCTCTCAGGTGACTTAGACGGTACACCATTATTAGTAATAATATCACAGCTAACTAATACTATCCTTCATTTCTCTTCCTTTCCTTCTTTCACCTCTCACAAGGCTTTGTGAAAGTCTGAGCTGAAACATGTGCCAACGCCTACTCCAGGATTATACAAGGTAGGAAATCTGATTAATTTTCCTTCCACTTCATTCCCTTTCAAAAGTTTAGGCTCTCCCTCTCTGTCTCTCTCTTTCTCTCTCTCTTTTCCCTCTGTCTCCCTTTCCTCTCTCTCGTTCCTCTTTCTCTGTCTCTTTTCTCTGTCTCTCTCTTTCCTCTCTCTCTTTTCTCTGTCTCTCTCATAACTATCCCTATTCTCTCTCTCTTTTCTCTCTGTCTCTCTATTTTCTCTTTCTCTCTCTTTTCTCTCTGCCTCTCTCTTTCATGCGTCTCCCTCTTTTCTCTCCGTCTCCCTCTCCTTTCTCCCTGTCTCTCTTTTCTCTCTGCCTCTCTCTTTCATGCGTCACTCTCTTTTCTCTCTGCCTCTCTCTTTCATGCGTCTCTCTCTTTTCTCTCTGCCTCTCTCTTTCATGCGTCTCTCTCTCTCTTCCATCCGTCTCCCTCTCCCTTCTCCCTGTCTCTTTTCTCTGTCTGTTACCTCTCTGTCTCACTCTTTCCTCTCTCTCTCGCTTACCTCTGTCTCTCTCCCTCTGTAACCTTCTCCGACTCCTGCTTTTTCCCTTTCACTAAATTTCTGATACTGCCACTTCGTAACAAGTTTACTCTCTTTTCCCCTTTTACTTTCTTTTCACAAGCACTCTCTTTTAGGCACTTTCACTCTGGCTCTACTACAATTTTTCGTATGACTTTCTCTCTGGTTTTTGCACTTATTATCTCCACCTCAGCCTGCTTTTTTTGCTCTCGATTCCGCTTTGCTTTTATTTTACCTTTTTTTAACCCTCTTATGTCCTCTTTTCTTTAAATCTTTTTCTTTATTTTTTCTGACTCCCACTTTCCACATATTTTCATTATTGATCTCTCCATTTCTTTCTCTTTTATTTATTTACTCTCCCGCCTTCTGTTTTCATTCGTTTTGTATCTCTCACTTTTTGCATTCTTTTTTCTCTCTCACTTTCTTTTGTTGTTGTTTTGTTTTATTTTTTTCTCTTGCTTGCACTTTTCATTTCTTCTTCTCTCGCACTATTTCTTTTAATTTAATTTTCTTTGTACCACAGTTTCTCACTTTCTCCTTTCATTTCGTTTCGTCAAGCCTAGTTTCCCTTTACTTTACTCCGGCCCTTCCCCCTTCCTCCGTTTTGGGCATGTTCCCTATCTAGAGTCTTCCTTCAATTCCATTATTTTTGTTGTTTCCTTCAACTTTTTGTAAATTATATTTCGTATAGGTACACATTCTCGTTTACTAAGGCAATGTTTTGAGGAGAGATAACATAATGATGCATTTGATAGCTGTTCTTAAGTTTTTGCAAATCTGGAAAAGTCTCGCAAACTTGCCAAGCTGACAGGTCTAAAGTGTCAGAAATGTACTAGTATGCATATTACCTGTCACTTTACGGATTTAGTAAAAAAAAGACTAATTTCCACCATGCCCATTCCATTGGCTGGGAAAGCTGGAAATGAGCGGTAATTAGAGAACTCATTAAAGCACAAATTGCTGGAGAAAAAGTTCCCATTTAAATTGAGAGGCGAGGTAGCGTGAAAAAGTAAACACATTTTTGAGTGGGAAGGATCTTTCCGTATTGTGAAAGCGAAACATCATGTTTCTTTTTTGTATGTTTCAAATTTTCCAGCCCTATTTTTTTTATTACTTCTGCTCGAGTTCAGAGAATGCGGGGGAAATAGGAGATACCCAAGACTGTTTACAGTAGATCACATTAAAGTTCATTAAAAAAAGAGTCACAAGTACAATTCACGGGGCTTTGGCTCCAAAAATAAAGCGGAAAAAAGGTGTGAGTTGTATTGAAGTAACTATAGCCCATGATGAAAGTGTAAGTCGGTGGGTAGAGAGGTAATCCCTGAACAAGAGTGTCATTTAATCCGGCCCAGTATCCGGTTTCCCTCTCTCTTTTCACTTGAGGCGAAAAGGTGTTTAACCCACAAGTGGAGCATTTCCAAGTGGAAGGGAGAGCCCTTTTTCCATTCTAAGCTTTCTCTCTCTCCTTCCTATCTCTTCGGGTCTCGCATTAAATCTCTCCTATTCCCACGTCATTTTTCTCTCCAGCGTTTTGCCCAGCACACTCCACTGCTTTCTCTGCTTCAACCTTTGTCTTGTTGCTGCCTCCTGTCGATTTTTCCCTTTTGTCTTTCTCTTCCTGCCTAACTCTTCGTTTGTATAATTATTTCTGCGTTCTCGTTCCATTGCTGTTTAATTTTATATCATATCATATTCCGTCTGTCGTTCCTTTCTCCTTTTTTCTTTTTGCCTCATTCTCTCATTTTTCACTCCTCGTTTATTGTTTTCTTCTTCTTTTTGTCTTTGTTCCCTTTCTGCCTCCCTTTCTTTGACTTTCTCTCTTTCTTTTACTTTAGTTCTTTCTTCAGATATCTCTTTTTTGACTTACTCTATTTCTTTGACTTCCTCTTTTTCTTTGACTTTCTCTATTTCTTAGACTTTCTCTGTTCCCTTGACTTTCTCTTTTTTTGACTTCCTCCCTTTCTCTAGCTTTCTCTGACTTTCTCTCTTTCTTTGACTTTCTCTTTTTTGACTTCCTCTTTTTCTTTGACTTTCTCTCTTTCTTTGACCTTCTCTTTTTCTTTGACTTTCTCTTTTTCATTGACTTTCTCTTTTTTGACTTCCTCTCTTTCTTTCTTTGACTTCCTCTTTATCTTTGGCTTTGTCTTTTTCTTTGACTTTCTCTCTGTCTTTGACTTCCTCTCTTTCTTGGACTTTCTCTCGTTTCTGACATACTATTTTTCTTTTACTTTCTCCCTTTCTCTGGCTTTCTCTGACTTTCTCTCTGTCTTTGACTTTCTTTCTTTTTTCGGACATACTCTTTTTCTTTGACTTTCTCTCTCTCTTGTGTTCGTCTGTTTCTTCAGATTTCTCTCGCTTTCTGTTCTTTTCTGCTTCTTTTCCTTCAGATTTCTTTCGCTTTCTAGTCTTTGCTTCTTCTCTTTTCTTGTCCTTTTTTCATTGTTCGTCTTTCTTTGGTCTTCCTCTCTCGTTATTTTTCTGTGGCCTTTTGTTTTCTCTCTCTTACTTGGTTTTGACCTTTTTTGGTTCTTCGCCTTTTTGCTTTCTTCGCATTTTGGTTTCCTTGTTTGGCTTTCTCGGTGTCTGGCTTTTTCATTGCCTTTTTGCATATCTTCCATTTCTGTTTCCTCTTCCTTTGGCAACCTGTATTGGAATGCGTCTTTGCGATTCTCTATTTATTTCCCTTTTGCTCTGTTTTCTCTCTCATTGTGTCCTATTCCTATTTTCCTCTGTTCATCTCCCTTTTTACCTTTCTCACACCCTTTATTTTTCTCTATTTTGTCGCATTTCTTTGCATGTCTCCTTCGGGTTGTGGCCTTTTATATTTTTTGACCCACTCTCTATTATTTCCCTGACTATTTGTCTTCCATTATCGCTTTCTGTCACGTTGTCCTCATATATTTGGTGGGTTTTCTCTCTCACTATATCTCTCTCATCCAACTCTTGTTCCTTCAATATCTTTCTAGTAGTCCTAACCCCTCAGAGGTACAGACAAGTACAGATATAAGTAGATACATGTAGGTATGCACATGAGGGATAACACTACCCTTTTGACACCCAAAAGCCCCTCTTTTCTTCTCGGTCTTCTTGTTTCCTCCAAAAAGGGAAAATACGGTAATATTATCTGTACTCAGACATTTACAAAGCTCTCACCACCTTATTGGAAAGGGTTTGGTTCGTAATTCAATCTGAAGAGTAACAAATTAAAGAGGGAAAGCTTTGTAAAAAAAGGAAGGAAAAGACGAAATGTCATGACGACACACATTTCCCCATCAAACGGGAAACCACGATGGATTGTGTGAAGTGAGGACATGCAGGAGCTCCGATGTTTTTAAGCAGGTTCTGTCTACACATACACAAACACGTCTTCATTGCCTCAGATCCCTCTTGTGAACCCCCAGATTTTGATGATGTGAAGGGAAAAACTTTTTCTTGCTCTCCCTTTCCCGCTTTAGATGATGGGTGACAGACAGAAGGGAAAAGTATAGAGTACATGTGTACATAACATTTCGTATATTTCCCTGAGAATTTTCCCTTCCGAAAATGTTGGCAAAGGTTTTAGCAAGTGAAGTGAGGGAAAGGAGAAAGAGCAAACAGAGAGAAAAAAAACTTTCTCACACTCTCCTCCTCGTTACCCAGAGACTTGGAGCCCCCCCCCCCCAATTTGGAGCAAAATAAGTTTTATAGAATAATTATTGAAGGGGAAAATAATGCTAAAAACTTACGGAACGTGACATCAGAGCAAAAAATTGGGAAGTGGGCGAGAAGATCCAGAAGTTCGGAATCACAGAGGCCGACCCGGGATGAGCACATCAGTTCCAGACATCTCTCCATCTACACAAATGTATTATCATTGTACACCCTTTCCCTATATCCATGATACAGGAGCTTCCTGATAGTCACACAGGGGATTGAGGAGATGGTGCTTAAAATTATAAATAAAATGCCATTTACCATTACTTACTCCTAAAATAGTATGAGTAGGCAAAAGCAACTCAGTTTCCTTCTTCCCACGTTCTTAACATCCACATTATTCCGTCCATTACAAGCTCTAACTAAGTGAGAGTGAACTCTCACTCTCTATCTCCATGACATCGCCCACCTTCCAAAATCAAGTTATGTATGATTTCCGAGAATAACTAAAAATATACATGTATAATTCTCCCAGTAAGAGCGGCAGGAGAGGAGTTTTTCACTCCAAACGCGGCACAGCTCCGAAGGCAGAGACAGGAGGACAGAGAAAGTCATTATATTTCTATGATCATGGTTAATCCAACCTTTTCTGGAAATAATGCTACAACATACTTTCACTTTCTGCATGAATTGACGCGATAAGAGCAATTAATTATTTCTATGATATTTTATCCTCCTAGTTTTTATTCTGCAAAAGGATTTCTCTCTCCCTATCATTCTGTATCTTTCTCTGTATTTCTTTCTCTCTCCCTCTCTCTCTTTCTCTATCTCTCTCCTTCTCTCTCTTTTACTCCTTCTCTCTCTATTTCTCTCCTCCTCTCCCTTTCCCTCTTCTTCTTCTCTCTCTTTCTCCTTCTCTCTCTTTCTTTCTCCTTCTCTCTCTTTCTTTCTTTATCTCTCTTTCTTTCTGTCTCTTTCTCAGTGTCGTTCTCCCTTTCTCTCTCTTTCTGTCTCTTTCTCACTGTCGTTCTCCCTTCCTCTCTTTCCTTCTTTCTGTCTCTTTCTCACTGTCGGTCTCCCTTTTCTCTCTTTCCTTGTCTTTGTCTCTCTTTCTTTCTGTGTCTTTCGATTTCTTCCTCTCTTTCTCTGTCGTTCTGTCTCTTTTTTGTGTCTTTCTCTTTATTTATTTCTCTGTTGTTCCCTTTCGTTCTGTCTCTTTCTTTCTTTGTCTTTCTTTCTCTGTCTTTGTCTTTCCGTCTTTCTCTTTCTTTCTCTGTCTTTTTTTGGTGTCTTTCTTTCCTTCTCTGTCTCTTTATTTCTTTCTCGGTCTCTTTCTTTCCTTTTCCTTCTTTCTCTGTCTTTCTCTCTCCTTTTTCGATGTCTTTCTGTTTCTTTCTTTCTCTGTCTCTTTCTTTCCTTTTCCTTCTTTCTCTGTCTTTCTCTCTCTTTTTTCGGTGCCCTTCTCTTTCTTTCTTTCTCTTACTCTCTCTTTCTTTCTGTATCTTTCTCTCTCCCCTCTCGCTCTCTCCGTCTGTCTTTCCCTTTCTTTTCTGTTGCCCGGATACTATAAGACTAATGAGGATTTGTCAATTTTTGCGGATTAATAAGAAAATTAGGGAAATCATGGTGATCCTGTATCACCATGATTTCCCAGGAAGTTGATTCCCCCTGAACTGGGAAAGTCTAACCAACTACAAAGGTCACGCTGTCGACTTCCCATTCCAATAATGTCTCTAAATACGCTCCAACAAATTTGCCTTCTAATACATAGAAACTGGGGACAAGAATAGCAATCTGCCTACATAAGCACATAGGTACATTCATACGTATACGTACACAATCGTGAAATTGAAATTGTATCTCTAATATGTGGGAACACGTGGGTAGGACGTAGATCTAAATAAAATGGGGATGGACAAAAAAAGGGTGGGTTGAAAAAGACATGACACTACATAATATGCTATAATCCTTTCTTGCGTGTACAAACAACACACACGCAGGACCTATGTACATATGTACAAATACCTTTGACCTTTTCCTTGAGTCACAAAGGGGAGAGGTTGATATGGGTGGAGGTGCAACTTCTTGGGCACGGATAGATGCATATGTGCATAGGCAATTGGAATGGGCATAGAGACAGAGAGCGAGTAGGAGACAGAAGAGAGAGAGAGGGAGGGAGGGAGGGAGAGGGAGAGAGAGAAAATAAGAACATGTAGCTTCGGTTCATGTCTATATTGTCGGATGCATTTAATAATAATATGAAAGAGAGTACACATACATGCCGGCGGAGCAGTAAAGAGGAGGTGAGGGGGAGGAGAGAAGGAGAAACTAAGGGTGGTTAAACAACTGTCTTGTGTCTGAAACTAGTAATTACATTACCTCCTTCCCGCCCATTACATTGACACGTGTGGTAGCTATATTTCCCCTACTACTACTCTCACAAATGCCTTTGGAAACACCCCCTATAACAGTATGGAAGTGTGCCTATTTTTATGTGTTGTGAGAATAGGAAATACATCGGAGGAGCACTTGAGCTGATCCACAATTCGATTACCAAGTTGATGTTATTAAGCACTAAGGAACAAAATTTTGCTGGAGTCAGCAAAAAGGATATTATCACATTCATCATGTCCCTCCTCCCACTGTATCTCTTACTTTCTCGGCTTCTCTTTCTCTCGCTTTCTCTCTCTTTCTCTCGCTTTCTCTCTCTTTCTCTCTCTGTCTCTCACTTT
>JAQGBT010000948.1:0-38505 GCA_034698585.1 Disparrhopalites patrizii | reverse complement strand
AACTACAGAGAGAAAAATAGAGAGAGAAAGAGAGAAAGCTACAGAGAGAAAAATAGAGAGAGAAAGAGAGAAAGCTAAAGAGAGAAAAATAGAGAGAGAAAGAGAGAAAACTACAGAGAGAAAAATAGAGAGAGAAAGAGAGAAAGCTACAGAGAGAAAAATAGAGAGAGAAAGAGAGAAAGCTAGAAAGAGAAAGAGAGAGAAAGAGAGAAAGCTAGAAAGAGAAAGAGAGAGAAAGAGAGAAAGCTAGAAAGAGAAAGAGAGAAAGAGAGAAAGCTAGAAAGAGAAAGAGAGCGAAAGAGAGAAAGCTACAGAGAGAAAAATAGAGAGAGAAAGAGAGAGAAAACTAGAAAGAGAAAGCTAGAAAGATAGCGAGGAAGAAAGTTACAGAGAGAAAGAGAGAGAAAACTAGAAAGAGAGAGAAAACTAGAAAGAGAAAGCTAGAAAGATAGCGAGGAAGAAAGTTACAGACAGAAAGAGAGAGAAAGCTCTAGAGAGAAAGCTAGAAAGAGCAAGAGAGAAAGCTAGAAAGATAACGAGGGAGAAAGCTACAGAGAGAAAGAGAGAGAAAGAGAGAGAAAGCTACAGAGAGAAAGAGAGAGAAAGCTACAGAGAGAAAGAGAGAGAAAGCTACAGAGAGAAAGAGAGAGAAAGCTAGAGAGAGAGAGAAAGCTCGAGAGAGAAAGAGAGGCAAATAGAGAGAGAACGAGACAAAAGGAGAGAGAAGGAGATAAAAAGAGAGAAACGTAGTGAGAGATTGATCGATAGAGAGCGTGTAAGAGAAACAGAGAGAAAGAGAGAGACAGGATTGGGAATGAGAAACACTGAGCGAGACAGAGAAACAGAGACATGATTGGGAATGAGAGACAGAGAGGGAGACAGAGAAAGAGAGCGAAAGATAGTTAGAGAGAGCTAAATAGAGAAAGAGAGAGAAAGCTAGAGAGAAAGACAGCGAGAAAGTAGTCAATAGGGAGAGAGAGTGGTAGAGAAAGAGAGAGATGTGATTGGGAATGAGAGAAGAATGGGCTTGAAAGCCAAAGTGAGATACAGGGAGAGAAGCAAGGGTGAGAGAAAAAGAGAGAAAGAGACAAAATGAGAGAGAGAGAGTCAAAAAGAGAACAGAGTATAAAGAAAGACAGTGAGAGAGTGTTGGATAGAGAGAGTGAGAGAGAAAGAGAGACGTGATTGGGAATGTATCCATGACGTGGAATGTGATTTGATGTGACTTTGCAGGGGCTTTAGCATACGCGGAGCTGGGGACGATGAACACAAGTTCTGGGGCGGAATACGCGTACTTCATGGATGCGTTCGGCTCTCTCCCGGCCTTCCTCTTCTCCTGGGTCTCCACGCTGGTCCTCAAACCCTCACAGCTGGCCATCATCATCCTCACATTTTCGGAGTACACTTGCGGAGCCTTCCTCGCGGGGACAGTCCCGTCCCTGGCTGTCAAGTTGTTGGCTACGGCTACAATCAGTAAGTACCACAATGGGACCCAAATAGCCCATTAGTAATCCTTGCTTTTCTTTCTATTCTTTCCTTTTTTGCCGCACCCATCCTCTGTATATATACATGTAGACGTACAATACTGCTATATACGCCTACATATATGCACGAGAAATAACTCCGCATTAATGGGAGGAAAAGAGCCCAGCTTGTACTTGTTGCACATGAAAAATGAGATGTCTCATTAATGAAAGAAGCTCCCTGACTCGAAAAAGAGCCTTTCTTTGGCCATGGAAATTTGCGTGGGGGTAATGATCTTTTTTTTTATCCTGTACAGAAAAATATAGGGCAATGAAAAATGGGAAACTGTAGCTACCAGCATAGTCGATTCTCTCTATATGGGTCCTCTTAAATCAGCTCTTTTCCCCGTTATAGAGAAAAATCGTTATAAAGAATAGAAACTTCTATGTTAACAACTGGAGAAAGGTTTTGAGGGATGAACTTTTCTGTCACCGTTATAGAGAAAAATCCGTTATAAGGGAGTCCGGTATAGGAAGAGGCGACTGTATTGAGGAGACAGACGTACATGGGATTTTTATTCTCGAAAGAGAAAGGGTGATTTCTTTTTAGAGATGGGAAAGTACTTTTTGTGGCTTTTTTTAAAGTCCTTTTTAGGGAAATACAGTGGGTTCTTGTGTGTAGCCTTTTTTGGGGTGAAAGCTACATGAAATAACCCATGAGGATGAAAGGGGAGGGTGTAAATTTTACATGGAATTGCTACTAACCCTTTTTTTGCGAGTGGGAGAGTGAAATAATGTTTTTTTGATAGAGAGATATAGAGAGAAAGAAGGAAAGAAAGAGAGACAGGAGGCGAGAGGATTAGATGAAAAAGTAAGTGTCCTCCATATTGTAGGTATATAATGAACCCAGATTTCCCCGCAACTTTCACTTCAATCTCATCTTCATTAAATTTAGTGTGGATGGCTAGTCCGTCTATTCCAGGGAGAAATATTTAGGACTGGCGAATTTATCCACGCGTACTTTCAATAGGGCTTTTAGAATACATTTATTCGTAGGCGTAAAAAAAGGGGGAAAGGCGCACATTTGTGTACATTATACTACAGCAACGTAATTCCCAAGGAAAAAGCTTACAGATTCTCTGGAGAAGAAAGTAATTTGGGGTTTTGTATGAGGGCATGTTAACATGAAACCCGCATTTCATCTTTTTGCGGTTTGCATGGCTTTCATCAAAGCCCGGCGAAAAAAAGGGAAGCTTTCATGAAAGAGGATAATAAAAGCTCCGGCACATAGCTGCACACATATCTATGATGCTCTTCACCCTGTTTACTTCACTTTTCTCATTATCGTCATCCTTTCAAGCCTTCTTATTTCACCGTCTTATTAACGTCATGGCACCGACTTCGGATTCTTGGGGTATTAACAATGGGGGTGGGGAGACCTACTAAAAGGGACGGAGGAAGAAAGCCTTCTTCATTATCCTCTTCAGGTTTGTTTTCTGGTGGAGGGAAATCACAAAAACATTTTTGAAGATTCTAACCACGTGTATACTTACGAGAGGAATCCCTTCAGCATATGAAGGGTTTGGAAGCAAAATGAGTTAAGTCCACAACGCTACATACTATGGAGAAGCAAAAAACCATTTCAGCTACAATGCTGCAAAATTTAGAGAATATTAGTTTAGCTAAATTATGAGCTTTTGCAGGTGTCTGTATTGATGTGCTTCAAAATCCATCTCTTATATTTGTCAATTTAGGACGAATTTAAAGAACTCAAAATGTTGGACTTAAGCCCTTTTGCACTTGAAAAACCATCTTTCCGAGGTTTGTCCTACAGAATCAAACTATACTACGATAAATTGTAGCATCGTAATTACTTTTGCTTACCATTACAGTAATTTCCCTAAAAATCCGGTTTTACTAATTTTAAAAAAAAATGAACATTAAATATAGCTCGGAATTGTTTTTTAGGGAAAACCCTTATGGGGAATCCCATGTTAAACTGTAGGCGGAACCACGGAGTCTCCACTTTGCAATTTTTTCAAATCTCCGAAAATTTTTAGATTCGCATTTTCCCGAGTAGAGACGTAGTTTCAACACTGATAGTGAGAAAAATTAGCGAGACGATTACTGCGGGCATCTCACATTGATAAAATACGTGTGTACAGGAGAAAATGACAATTTTCAGAGATGTGAAAAAATTCAGGGGGGCCATTAGTCACTAAATTGTAACATGGTATTTCCCTTTAGGATTTGCCCCATTGATCCCATTATGATTCATGTAGAAACTTTTCTGGAAAAACCCCGGAATTTGAAAATTTTGGACTTAACTCCTTTTGCTTCCAAACCCTTCATATGTATACTTATGTGAATGCGCATGGGTTGTATTAAATTCCTCGAGTGTTTTTCCTTGTACCACACTCTGGGATGATGTGGATGCCTTCCAAGGAGCAAGCAATATGTTGGTAAATCTCTTTTTCAAGATTTCCTTCCATATTTTTTCCCCTCGGAGAGGGCAGTGACTTTTTGGGAGGAAGAATTCCCCCGTTTATTCAATCAAGGAGAAAACTTTCTCCAGGATGGAATTGTAGTTTTTGTGATTATGTTGAACTGCTATTACAATATTCATGTAATACTCTCTTCAATTTTAAAATGAGTTTTAATCAAGGGAATGTAAATGACCGTTTTGTTTGCCGTCTAGAGAATGTACTTTCTCCAATGTTTTAGCTATTTTTGCTATGGTTATTCGCTCCTTTCTCCAAGGCTTTTATTATTCTTTGTCACTCCTTTCTCCAACGCCTTTATTATTGTTTGTCGCTTCGTTCTCCAAAGCTTTTGTTGTTCTTCGTTCCTTTAACTATGAATGTGGGTGTTGACTATATACAACAAATGGTGTGATTGACAGAGAGAGAGAGAGAGAGAGAGAGAGAGAAAGGGAGAAAATACATTAATAAAGGGGGTTGATGGACAGCAAAGCAATAATCTAAAAATGTATTTTCTCGATCCCATCGAGTAGAGAAATGATGCCGAAGCGGGTTTTTGAGAAAAGCCACATTTTTGTTTTCATGTTATTTCTTCTTCTTGTTTTTTTTTTCTTTTTTAAACTCATATTAATATTTATTTAAATCTCCTTTTGTTCACAGTGCTCCTCCTCTTCATCAATTGTTACAGCGTGAGTTTAGCCACCGGAGTACAGAATGTTTTCACAGCGGCCAAACTAGTTGCTATTGGGATTGTTTGTGTGGGTGGGTTGTACAAATTTATTGAGGGGGAGCCTGCCACCACCGACTTCGGCTTCAAGGGCACCACAGAGAATATTGGAGAGATTGCCACAGCTTTCTACGTCGGCTTGTGGGCGTACGATGGCTGGTGAGGTTTTTCTGGAAGTCTCTAAAAAAATACATAATCTTCCAGTCATTTTCCTTTTTGTTTTCAACATATTAGCACATTCCATTTTTTTCCTCTCCGGATTATTTTTTTTTACCCTGTACCAATATATTATGCCATCACATTTTTGTTTTCATACACATTTTATAAAGATCTTATTATGGAGGCTGCTTCGTGTATCACATGGTGTCACATGAGTCATTTAATAAACATGGAAATGATGGTGGAGGGGGAATATTTACGAAAATGTTTGTTTATGCCTTTGTTGTTTACAGGAATAATCTGAACTACGCCACGGAAGAGATTAAAAATCCTGACAAGTAATGCATTATACACATGTACTTTCTTTTTATAGCCTAAATTTGTAGGAAATTTGCTATGAATTTATTCTGACATGTCCTACCATCAAAATTGTCTGGAGCATCATGTAGTGAAATTATGATGCGGGGTCATTATGTAAAAATAAAAGCAAGGACAGCGTATTTTTTGGTTAAAAAAATCAAGTACCTTATGTTGCCTTAATGGGCTATTACTCCAGTTTTTTACGTTTCATAAATATCCATTGTTTTCCGTACATTTCTCATTGTAATTTGTTTTTCTTTATTTTTCCAAAAGGAATCTACCCCGTTCAATCATGGTGGGAATTCCCCTGGTGACCATCTGCTACGTCTTCATCAATATTTCATACCTATTTGTGATAACGCCAAAGGAAATAATAAGCTCTGGCACCGTGGCTGTTGTAAGTTTTCTTTGACTGCATCTTACTTTCTCCTGCTTTCTCCCTGCAACCATGCAGGAGCAAATACTAATAGGAATAAATTGTCAGAACCCTCGTATCTAATCTTGTATTAACGTCCGAATGTACACATTATCCAGGAGATGCTGCGCGTAATGTATCATTTTCGTAGACAAAATAAGCCCCATTTTCCGTAGATTATCGGCTGCCCCCACAAATTTGGTCATCTCCTCCCCATCTGCCACTTTAAGGATGAATTGGGATTGATGGGATTGGGGCAAGATCTTTTCCAATAATTCACATTTCCTTCAAAGGCACGTGATACCGTTGTCAGAGATGGATTCGCGAGGGAATATTTCTCCAATATTTTTCCCGAATAAAGCCTAATTGTGTTTTTTGAACATCTAAAAAGATTAAACGTTTTGACTTTCCGGAGGATATAGTAAATACAGAGGAAGGCGAATCACTGTCGTGGAAATGGGAATGATTATCTTTGTAATCTTTTCGTGCTCAGGCATCCCCAGCAGTTATCATTGTATTCAAGAAAGGACGATTAACTGTCATACGAATAATAATCAACCCAGTTTGGAAGAAGATTCTAAGTGTTAAAATTAGTGGGGTTTTCCGCCAAATCGGGCTTTAGTCGTAGCGGGTAATTCAGCATCCAGCACATGTCCAGAATTAGGGAGAGTCTGCTTTCTCATATATTTTAGGCATTATTTTCAAGCGCTATCTACGATCTATTTACTTGAATACATTTGCAAGTCCTACTTTCTTTATTGTACTATTATAATATGTAGAACTATACACATTGTTCCACATTACAAATTGAGTTGTACTGTGTATGTTGGATTGGGCTATGAAGCAATAAATATACCATTATTATTATTAAATAGATATTCAGCACACATACATATGGATACAATTGTACATCATGCATAATAGAAAGAGATCTTCCAAATTGAATTTGACTGAAATCATTTTTGACTGGGACTATATTTTTACAGACTTTTGGAGAAAGGGTTTTGGGAAACTATGCTTGGATTATCCCCGTATCAGTGGCTGTATCGACGTTTGGAGCTGCCAATGGAACTGTATTTGCTGCGGGCAGGTATGTATAGCTAAAATGATGATGTAATATTTCCCTGTTCTCCCTTTTTTTTTACCTCTTTCGCCAGACACTTTCGCGTCACTATTTTTCCCCCGAATAAAAATATTATCCGAGTCATGGTCTGGTGTAATACTTCTGGAGGAAACCTTGTGTCGCCATAGAAAGACAGATGGGGGATTGACAACGCCTGAAGAGGCTGGAAAGTGCTTTTTTTTGTTGATGAACATTGTAGCAACAGATTTCTATTTTTTCTCGGATCTTGAAGAGCTTTATTCCATAATTTGTCAATGGATAAGAGTTTTATTGATGAAAATTGGTCTTTAAGGTTTGCTACCGCTCACGTTTTAAGTGCACACTTCACAAAGGCTGGCCTCAAGTGTCACAAGAGGCCATTCCGTGTGAAGCACAGTTCAAAATATATTTTTAGCAAATCAATTTAACCCCACAATTAATTTTTAAAATTATCTTCAAACAGACGAATTTCAAGTGAATTTTATGGCAAGAGCCAGACAGTTTTTTATGACTTTGCTCTCATCTCCTGCTTTTTCTGCAATTTCCTTCAAGTGATCCTTCTGACACTTCTGGATCTGGATATTTGTGTTGCCGTACTACACGGCTAAGCTGAAAGCTGAATCCAGAGGTTGTCAATGCTCAATAAAAACATACTTTAGGAGCATTTATTGACCTCTCGACATAAAGATTGAAGAGTGAGCTCAAATTGACTCGACAATTGCGGGGTTTTATTTATTTATAGTTTATATTATTGTCCTGAACCAAAAATAAAAAAAAGAATCTACGTCTGGAACAACTTGAAAAGAAAGTTGAAGAACTCCAATAAAATCCCTACTTACTCCTTTCTGAGAACCCGCCTCTACCCTTTTTGTATCACTATACGAATAAGAAAACATCCCTCAAGAAGTAATTTTCAACGAAAGCTGTTGAACACTAAAAAAAAGAGCTCAAAATCCTTTGACACGGCAACTTGAAAAGTGAAGAGAAGTCTTTGGTTCTTCTCCAGATGTCCTCGGAATTCCAACAAAGTTTTCCCTGTGTAAAGGGTAAACCCAAGCACTCGGCAGTTTCAGTCGAATTTCACGTACAACTACAGGCAATAATGTCCAACTGCGTATTTGTAATGCCCTGTCAGACAACCACAAGTAAATGAAATTCAGGGGAATCTAATATAAAGAGAGAGAGAGAGAGTTTTTTGGGGAAAGGACGATACACGTATAATAGTTACATGGAAACTAGAGGAAAATGCAATTGATCGTTACGGATGTGAAAGCGTGGGAAGGAAATGGGTTTTATTCTTTTATTCACATGTACCATCATCCTGGTAAAAAAAAAAGTACCTATTTTTTCTCTCTCTTAGACTCGGCTTTGCCACCAGTCGTGAGGGTCATTTCTCGGATATTCTTTCGTACATACACGTTCGAAGGTTCACCCCGATTCCAGCTTTGGTGTTCCACGTAAGTTTTATTTTTCCGGAGGTCCCGTTAACATTTGAAAAGAATGAAATTGTTTTTCTCGTCTTTCAATTTCATTCCCCTCCAAATGTATTCTTTTTAAGTTAAAAAATATTATACAACTGTACCACATACATGCTTTTTTTGGGGGAGTTTTGGAATGCCGTCATTTCGTGACGGCTGATGCGCTCCCTTGTGTTATTTGGGGCATATGCGTACGTATACGTGGTAGTTGGATGTTACAAGGGAAATGGTGGTAGATAGAGATATTTTTGATTCCAAAGAATTCTCTCATCCTTTTTTCCCTTCTTTTTTTATTTCTATAGGCACTGATTGCAATTGCAATGGTGGTGGCTGGAAACATCGGATCCTTGATTGACTTCTTCAGTTTCACGGCGTGGATTTTCTATGGCGGTGCCATGGCAGCTGTTCTCTGGCAACGATACACGCGACCTAGATTTCCCCGTCCTTACAAAGTAAAAGAATCTCGTTTTTCCTCCTTGAAAGGGAATTTTATAAACAAATATCCTGGAATAACTTTTTCCAGGGAAAAGAGACAAAATTTCTATGCACGGAGATGTACTTTTGACAGTTGTAGTATATTTTGTAAATGCATTTATTCTCTATATCTCCGTCAGGTTCCAATCATCTTTCCAATACTGGTGCTCATTATTTCGATTTATCTGGTGATTGCCCCCATTATCGACAAACCTCAGTTGGAATACCTGTATGCTTCCCTCTTCATTCTTGCTGGCTTGTTCTTCTATATTCCATTTGTTCATTATCACAAATCGATTGGATTAATGGGTAAGTTAATATTTGACCATTGGAAATGATAGCCCCTTATATCTTTATGGCGTATGTGTTTCTATCTTTTGTAATTGGAGGGTCTGGCTAAAGCCTCTTTTTGTCAATAACAAAAGCCTCTTGGCACACGTACAACCATTATTTTTCTGTCGAATTACCTTTGTTCTATATAAAAACACTGTAATGTGTAAATACAAATACTATGTATGTATAAGTACAATATAGGAACGTGTTTTTAATCAATGTTCCCTTTTTTCTCATTCCAGAGCCAATCACGATTTTCCTGCAAAAATGGTTTGAAGTTGCCCCAACTGAGGTCATGGAAGAGGAACGTTGTTTCCTCTAACGACGCCTGCTTAAAACATTATGTTAAAAAAATATGCCCACATTTTAATTTCATAAAAAGGCATTGCAGTGTCGCCAACTTGAATTCTTCTCTATGGATTTTTTGTTTTTTTTAGGTTTATGTTAATTTTTCACTTTTAAGTGTTCGTTTATATTATTATGTAAATAAACATACATTAGAATGTATGATTTCGAATTTTAAAATTTGTTGTACCAGGTAGTCAACATTAATACATATACATAATTACATATGTATATGTACGTATAAACTTTTATTAAAATTGTAAGTTAGTAAGGTATAGAAGCTACGAAAAATTATATAAAAATGTTGACACAGGAAAGGCTTTGAACAAAATCTGTAAGAAAATATCACCGCTTTTGCAGGAAGAACAAGAAAATACATACATAAAAAAAAATAGAGCTCTGAACACATCTGTACTTGCATTACATTCAAAACATATGGATCTGTCCATTATTAGTACCCAATATTTTATTTTATAAAAAAAATCAAAAGAAAGAAAAATGAGAGGAGACAAATTATTACAGAGGATTTATACTATTCTAGTTGAGCTCGAAGGAGCTGATTCTTTTGTGACATAATGTTAAAATCTATTATTATAATGAAATAAGAATTTATATTTTAAACAAAGTATGTAAACTATATACAAATCAAATTTTATGTATTTACAGTTGAGAAAATTTAGACAGAAAATGTAAATCAAACAAAATATTGAATGTTATTACAATGAAAATCAATATTTTCACTTGGTAGTATGTCCATTGTAATAGAGAAGAGGATTTTTAAAAAAATATTCATTGCAACATCGCAATGACGCGTGAAACAGGAAGACTGCTACAGAAATAAGTTTGAATAATCATAACACTGGCTAAAAAATTGTAAATGACAAAATTAAAGAGTAGTAACCAGTCAAGTGTAACAATTGAATGATGTAATTAAGTAATTTATTACACCTGAAAAAAATTGTGCACGGAGAAAATAAGCAACTAGTAGAACTTCTGGGGTAAAAAGGAAATATATATTGCTTCAACATATTCAACAAATCATTGGATATTTTTTTAGTAAAACAATGTGTGAATACATGTAATTTTAATTTACCCAACCGTTTTTCTGAGGGGTAATATAATGGAGGGAAAATTGGCAAATTACCTGATTTTTACCAATGACTTTCTCTGAAAGTGAAAGTTATGAGTAACAACAAAGTCACAATAGAGTCAAATACGTTTTTAGGAAGTATAAAAAAAAATTAAACCTTCAAAAACTTTTTTTTTGCTTTGTTATTACTCGGCTTCACAGGGGAAATCCTGGGGTAATTATTTACCTTTAAAAGCCTTGATTTCAAGAGAGGCTTCGTTCAATGATTATAATGTGTGTTTATAACATTACATGAGCAGCCTCATTTGAAAATCATTTTATATATGCATACCTTCTTCTTTCAAGTAAGTTTAATCTGTCATTATTGATAAAAAAAAGGGCAAGAAAAAAAATCATTTTAATTGTAATATAACTCATTGACAAGAAATATTCCAATGTTGTGCGTGAAAAATAAACTGATGTTTAAGAATTTGTGGCTGTTGTAATAGTACTCAAATTTATAGTACATTTTTTATTGTTTTACTAGACACAACAAGAGTATGGGAATGGGAAGGTAATGAAAGCAATTTGTAGCGGTTGCGGTGTTATTTTACTTTTTTTTTGTTCTTGTTACGTTGTTACTGATGAGTGACTGATGAAACTTGAACCTAATACATTATGCCTACAATTAAAATTACATAAAAATATTAAAATAAATAATAAATTATTATACGTGTGTATCACACGTGAAAAACTTTAAGTAATGTACTTAATTATAAATAAATATAATGCGTGTTATTACAGTAAAAGAAAGTCGCAGATTTAAAAAATAAAAAATAATATGTATAATGTAGTAAATAAAAATGTGTAGAAGGGATGTCCCGTCCCGAGCAGAAGGTTATCCATATAAAATAATTTTGGACCGTTATGAATGAGAAATGTAATGCTTATTATCAAAGGTTTTTTAAAGTAAGAAATCGCCAAAAAAAACCATATACATAATATACAGGTCAAATTTGTACGGTTAAACAAAATGTTGAATTGAATGATGCCAGTGCCCACTTGAAAGACCAATATGGTTGGAATAGCGTGCATTGTGTAGTTTGAAGTGGATGTGGATAATAATTACATTAATATTACATATACATATATTATATATACATATACATACGTATGTATTAAAATATAGATGCTGATAATGCATTTTAAAATAATAAATTACATATTTACATCTGAACTATGGCATCAGATACATATATATCTAGAAACGTAATATTGCAGAATTAGCTAGCAACTTTAATGTGGTAATAATATATACTGAATTTCAATAAAAAGTAAAAAAAAAAAAAAAAAAAGAACAACAAATTTCCATTTGACCTATTACCATATCTCATCATTTTAGCATTCCCGCATTTCCCGGGGATCTCTTTTACGATTTGCTTTCCAAAGGAAAGTGTACAGAGGAAGGTGCGGGATAATCATCATTTGCATGTTATTCTACATTGACTACAGTTTTGTTGTACGGAGAAATGCAGCGATTGCCCATCGGCAATGGGCAATGTTTGCATCGGATGAACAAATGAAATAAATGCCTTCATGCTAAACAAAATGAACTATTATGCTAATTTTCCAGAGGAAAAGCTCTCTTTGGGATTCTATTTGATGTTTGGGACAATTCACTACCTTAGGATGCAATATGCCATGCTTTTTTTAAGCACGATTAATTACTAGCTAAACACAAATTCATTGAAAATCTTCAAATCAATCATCTGGCAAAAACTAATTAGCCATCTTTCCGTCACCCAGATTCTGCTGAAGAAGCAGTACAAAATTTGATCATCTCCCGGCGGCCTTAATATGCAAATTGACCATCTTTATACCTCTGTAAGGCACAAATCCACAAATTGACAATTTAAAAATTTTCCGTTTAACTCTTCTTTCGGGTGCGTTTGGGTGAAAATCATAAAATCATATTTGTCAAAGCTTTATTGTGATGTCCTTCCTGGGAGAATTCCTGAAGCTGTCCCAGGCCCAGATAGGCCATGCAGGCATGCATGCCATCAAGTGCCAATGTACACATTGCGTCTCCCTCACAAGGATTGGCCGCCCGCGGGAAACCTTTGTCGTTCAAATATTTTCATGGCCATAAAAAAAAGTCAGGCCTGAATGCCTGAATGAAGGGCACTGGAAGGTTCAGAATTGCAGAAAGATAATAACAATTAATTTCTTCGTGCTTGCGGTTGCATTTGTATAGTATTGCCTTTGACAATAACATTCAGAGTCACGCTGTCATTGGCTTGAACTGGTGAAATTAAATATTTTAATAATTGCGATTGATCATCGTCTATAACAATAAAGTTTTTAGGGGATATCTCGTCATCGTCATTCCCGGGACATTACCAATTGTCGTGTTTCATCCTTCTGTTACCGTACCAGCCTTTTACCAGTGACTAACGCTTCAAGTTAGGTTGTGGATACACTTTTCCTGAACAGGGTAATTCATGCATTTGAAGTCATTTGTAGCGATCAAGCAACTTTTTTGTTTTTATTAATTGGTTCGTCGTCAAAAGTGTGTACAAATAGGTTATAATTTTCACCTGTTGTCTATATGTATAGACACTATAGATTATGGGTCGTATTTCACTGGCGTTGAATGTGTGGTAAATTAAACCTTGATTAATGGCTGTAAATAAAGAAGTAATGCGTGTTTTCGGTATTTACAAGTTCCAGATCAGAGAAGAACGGTTGCATAAACACTCAAACGAGTAAGTATGAAGGGGCCACAATTGAAGGGATCGGAGGCCGATTCTCTGATGTCGGAGGTCGGGAAAGTGCAACTCCCGTCAGAGCAACCTGATAGACTGAATCACAAGAATGGATTTGAGATTGCCAAAATGTATGAGAAATCCAGCTTCCATTGCGAGTTCGCCAAGCAGTACGCACATTCTTATGTGGTTCGGCTGGCGTGTATGAGACCAATCTTGGAGAAAAAGATTAAAGAGGAGTGGGGATCACAAAATGTTAGTTTCAAGAAAATTGCGGATCTCTGTGAATCCAATAAGGTTCAGGATAGCTTGGCCAGTCCAGTCAAGAGCAAGCCTAGCACGGAGAAGGGGAGCCCAGTGAAGGACAATAAACGTAATAGTCACGAACGGCGGGTGGCCTTTATGGAGGATACTAACGTGGGTAAGAGACTTTTAGTACATTGGTATGAATCATGTTTGATCAAATAGAGGGTTTGTGTGGGTGGTAAGCATTAGCTTGTTTTTCTTCCAGCAATTATTGGGACTATTTTCAAGCACCAACCTGAGAAACCTTCTATTCTGCAAGAGTTAAACGAAGACAACCCAATGGTGCCAGTAGTTCCTAGAGAAAAATACATCAGCGACAAAGATTTTGTTCTTATTGAAGATGACACAACTCGAGTTCGACTGGTCGCTACGCCAGGTTGTGGTCTTGATCTTCAGGAAGTGGTGAATGGAATTGTTTGTGCTCTCAAAGGAAAACCCACAGTAGATGGAAAATTTGAAGTATATGATGTTATTTGGTCAACACCAAAACCAGCTCCGGATCTTAAAATGAAACTGCCGGTGAACGTTGAAACCGTAAGAACAAGTTGGATAAAACTCACGTTGTTAAGTTATTAATCCTTAAAATGGAAATGACTAAAATTGAGAATCCTCTGTTGCAGGTGTTTGTGTCGGGATTACTTCTTGGAAATCCGCAAGTAAAACATTCTGTTCTAGTTGAACTTTTGTTTCAACATTTGCAAGGCCTAGTTGGTTCAATCCAGGAGCAAAATAGTGAATTGGTTCATCGCACACGTGTGATTTTCTTGGGGAATTTACTGTGGAAAAAGTCTAAGCTAGCAATGGAAAGCCTGAATGAAGAGTTGATCGGCAATGCTAAGTTGCTGGACACATACCTTGAGGACCTCGCGGTAATTATTTGTTTGATATTGTTTTAATAAGAATGATTAGAAAACTTGATCATGAATAATAATATTTGCCTAAATTCTTTATGTTATTGGTGCGTCTATTTTGGTTTCAGAAAACTGCCGAAGTGTTTGTTCTCCCAGGGAAAAGTGATCCTGGAGAGATCATGATGCCGCAACCACCTATACATAAATGTATTCTTCCAAAGTCCAGCCGAAGGACAACATTTCAGTCCCTTTCCAACCCCACCCGCTTAAGCTTGGGTTTTGAAAAGGGTGGTACAATTGATATTATATGCAATTCTGGTGAGAACGTAACTGATGCTCTACGAAATTCATCTTTAGAATGCCCTGTGGAAATGTCCAGACGAATTTTGCAGTGGGGTCATATTTGTCCGACTGCACCAGACACTTTACCTCTGTATCCAGGTTGCAGTGACGACGCCTTCATTATCCAGAATAATTTGCCTCACGTATTTATCGTGGGCAATCAGAGTAAATTCAAATATCTAGAATGGAATATGACCAAAATTGTAAGTGTCCCAGATTTTAGTAAAACTGGTTCAGCTGTCGTAATGACCAAGGATTTAGAATTTGTTGAGCTAGATGTTCAGGCAGTATTTTAATACATGAAAGTGGATGGAACTTTTAAGTAATCGAACTACTGGTGAATGGAAACGTATTTTACATAAACATGTTTGCCTCTCGTTTAATTTTTATAGTAATGTGTACTCACCCAATGCGTAAATAATAAGTGCCTTAAAACTGTAAATTTTCAAAAAATAACTCTTCGCGTAATAAAGTCTCAGTTGGGTAAAACATCGATAAATTTTTATTTGCAATACATTATTTCCTCAATTTAGTTATTCGGTTGAGAGATCTCAAGAAATACTTCCATTTACTAAATTTACAAGATTCCGCATGTTTTAAAGCTTCAATAATCGTGGATTGAAATTAAAAATTATATATTTATCACAGACACTTTTTGAATAAAATCTTCGCACGAGATTATTCCGATGGAGCTTCAGGAGTTCCAGCTTGGGTACAATTCTTCTGCGAATCCAGTGCGTCCATCACTTGACTGTGTACATCATTGATCACCGATTCGTCGAGATGAGACGCAGGTGCATCGCCAACTTCACGAAGGAATTTTTTCCCAGCAATGCCAGCTTCCAGAATGCCCACTTTCCAGGCGAGAACCGCTTTCACTGCCAGGAAGATGAAGAGGACGATGGCGAGGCCGATTCCGACTGCCACAATTGGAGCTAGAAGATCTCCTTTAGCAGCACCCGCTGATCCCAAAGGTGTTAAGGGAAGATATGGTCCCCAATTGCCCCATCCTCCTCCAAGCCCTCCGCCCGGTCCTCCAAAAGGTCCTCCTGGTCCTCCTCCCAAAGGAGGGATTCCTCCTGGTCCAGAAATTGGATCTGGGGGTGGGAATAAGCCTGGATCTGCCATTTTCTATATCAAACGTTACAAATGAACCAATTAAATTCTTGCATTAAAAATCCTACTAATTTCACCACACTACCAATTTTCCGCACTGAAAATATCTTACCACATGGCACAATCTAACGCTTTTAAAAATTTTGATTTTTAGCTCAAAGTCGTTTCAATATATGATTTTTGTCTCACCTGGTTAGTAGTTGGTTAAAAATGTGTCTTTGCGCTTCACGAAAAAAGTCTAGAGGGGTGATGGGACACTTCTCAAAACTTTACTCGCAGCAAGCTCCTCTCTTGTCTTCAAATGACCGTCCAGAATTGATGTCGTCAGCCTTTTTATAACCTCGGACAGCACCGTCCTGCAGCACTTCTTGTACTTTTTCCTCAAATAATTAGTTTTATTTAATCATTATCCTTTTTTAACTGCTAATTTACCTATTTCCAAAGAAGGATATGTATTTGTATGGACATTACTAAAGGAATTCCATCCTCCCCTGGCTATTATTAGTATTCACCAGAATTTCCAAAAGGACATGTTTTTGTAACTTTTGTTGAGGTTATTTACCCAATTTCTGTACCATTTCCATTGTTCATGGTGACGTTGGTGTGTGAAATAGTAAAATGATACTAGCCATTGTATCAAATAATTTTTCAAGATATTTGGTTAAAAGTTCGGCATTTGAGAGTGATTTGAATATGGACATTTATCTTTAACGTTATTTATTCATGGAGAGAATTTGCATTTGCCTAATACTAATGCCCTTAGTAGAAAGTCCAACGAAAACGTTAGTTAACATTGATTACAATCAATTAGTATATCAGTATACTGATTCCGTGGTACGAAAAACAAATATGGAAAATGTTTCGTAGGTATTTTGCTCACGATTGTAACTATGGACAAATAACTTGGGGGAAAGTGAGATTTGCTAAAGCATACGATTAATGTCTGTTTATACATACGTAGTCCATTAAATAATAAATAAATGCTTAACTCCCGATCTGTGTAATGTCTATTTATTTGGCATTGGCATTTTGACCTCACCTCGGGTTTGTCCAGCAATGCAAATAAAAAATTCTCCAGACTTCCTGTTTCTGAAACCGGGAGAACGCGGGAAATTTGAGGATGGTCGTGGTCATGTGTCTGTGTCATGTTGTCAAAAAATGAAAATATCCAATAAAAAAAAACATGTGACCCGAAATATGTGTCTTGTTCTTGGTGCTAATAAAGCTGATTGCTAAATTTTTTTCGTGGAAAGCAATCGAATTGAATCGAATATTCGTATCAAGTGTCAAGGGAAATTTTTATTCTGGAAACATTTGCAGTCGTAGTTTTCCCGCAGAATAATTGATTTTTTAATGCAATTCTGAATGTTTTGGAAAGTGAAATTTTCTCGCTGTAACTGTGGATTTGATATGTTTTTTTTTATCAGACCAGAACGTTTTACTTGATTAAGTTGATTTGTTTTGAAGCGATTACCCTTACAATTATCATTTTGTCGTGTTTTATTGATTTAATGGGAGTCCAATTAACGTTTTGAAAACGATTTTTAATGTAAGCTGAAATTAATAACGAGTTTAATTTTTAACTGTGGAATTAACTTCATGTAATGTTGCTTTCATAGACAGTGATTCAGTGAGTTTTATTATTGTTGATACTTATTATAGTATTATTTATGATGATGAGATTATGACCCATACATTATTATTTTTCCCTGTGCGAACAGTTCTTTCGGAGGAGTCAGTAACAGACGACAGTGCAAAATATATATTTTCTTGTAGATTGACCTGAAACGAGATTGTTTCGTGCTGACGGTGTCACGTGCTCATCTGGTACAGTGACTTAATGTAATAGTTATTACATGGTTTAATTGTTTGCCAAAGATATGACGTACAAGTTTATTCAGTGGAATTCGTAATGAAATTGAAAATTGCACCAATGGCCTTCAATAGCATCTATTTGACGTTAGATAGTGTGGTCAAGTCACTGGTATCGTCAGATGTGAGTCTTTTTACTTCGATAATATAATAACTTTGACTTTTGGTTTTTATTAGACTGCTTTTCATATAGTGGATTTGAATGAAGATATACGCATGTACTGAGTTGATGACTTGTTTCATTAACTCCCGATATTGATGTAGCTTATTTTCATATACTTTCCATAGGTTTACCATGCTCCTGAAGTTCAGAAGTTACTATCTATTTGCGTGGAAAGCAATATCGTTGGGGAACAAAAAGGTGAATTTGCGTCGAAGCTAGCGGTAGCTGGTCAAAAGCCTTGTACTGTGCCTTTTGTCGTCATTGAAGGTCTAGATGGAACAGGTAATTTTCTACGCCACATTGGCCGTCGGCTTTGTACAACAGCACCGTTCCTGTTTTAACTGGATTGGACAGTTGTCCCGATTTATAGTATATACTTAGAACTAAATGTTTGTCCACGTGTCACGACCGTTCGAGTTGTAAAATACATTTAAGGACGTTTATGTAAAAACGACACTTGATATTCGATTCCAAGAATTGAAAAACCCGAGCAAACTACAGCAACAAAGTTATTTTGCACGATAGCATTGTATACAGGAGTACTCACTAACATTACTGCTCATTTATTCTGAAGGTCCAACTTGAATTGAATGTGCAATATTATTGTGCAAAGTAAACAAACGTTTATCGTATCTTTGTATTCTGCAGGTAAAACTACTTTAGCAGCAGCGATAAAGAGGAAATATGGGATGAAACCCATGCAGACGCCACCTTCACATATTTTGGAATACCGGCCATTTTTTGATGATCAACCTGAATCTATTAGAAGGGCATATTATTCTTTGGGGAATTATTTGGCTGCAGAAAATGTGATGCAATGTGAAGAACCTATTATTATGGATAGGTCAGTTTCATAATTATTCGGGGACTCGTAACCCGCTTAAAATGTACAGTTCATCAGTTTTGACACAGGCGGCTAACACTTGTAACCTTCTACGAATCTGAATCTCTGCAAGGCCCCGGATATAAACAATATTGTTTCTGCAGATTCTGGCATAGCACTGCAGCGTATGCATTTGGCAACGAATTGAAGAAAAATCCTCACTGTGCAAGCATGACGAACATCGACTGTCAATGGCCATTTGATCTCGTGAAACCAAATATTGTCATATTCCTAGTCGTGAGTGAGGAGGAACGCTTACGACGGCATCGTACGCGGGTATTAGAGACGAATACAGCGGAAGAGCAGGCCTTAGCCAAAGATGCTCTTTTTCGAGAAAAGTAATTCACAAATTCCTGAACTATGAATTAATTAATGAAATTGATTGACTTGTGTATAATCGTATCAATCATATGAAAACAAACTATTATAATAATGTACATATTTCAGCATTATCGACTTTTACCGGAATATTAGAGGTACAAACTTCGTGGAAGTAAATGCTGACAACTGTTACGAAAACGTTCAGAATACTATATTTGAACAACTGGAAGAATCATTTCCTTCCTTGATAGATCACGTCCCGGGAATGGTTGGATGAAATACCTCACGAAGATCTTACAGAAAACAAACAGCCCAACGAATTAATTTATCGTGGTAGCAATAATTTTGTGTGATTAAAACCAGTCGCGTGTCAAAGTCGACATGCGTTGAAATAATATGTATAAACAAAGAAATCATGTTCATGGAATCACGGATTGTGTCCACGAATAAATCTGAGTAATAACAAGAACTGAATTGTGCATGTATATTTCTGGCACTCAAGTGGTTAGATTTATCAAGCTCTTCGACATGTGTATTACTATTTTTCGCGCATACCCACTTGATTATTTATAATTATTACATTTGTCACAATGAATTCATGAAATGCTTTGATATTGTGTCTACCTTTTGCATACTACCATGTGTATGAAAGTATGTACTATGTACATAGTTTGCTCAGTGTTTTAATCATCTAAATACTTTTACTTGATTCATCAGATCCACATTTTTACAAATTGTACATAGTACTTGCAGTTTACGCCCGAATATTATATGTATACTTTTTTTATGAAATCGCTTTCGCTTACACCAAGTTTAGAAGAAGCAAAGAAATAAAAGTGATATAAAGTGAGCTTGACAGTGCAGAGGGCAAACTTTGGACAATGAACTGCCCGACTTTGCACTGTATAACGAAAATGGGATTTGTGAATGATGATTTGATAAGTATTTAGTGGTGTTCATGGTACAAGTAGTAATGAGTTTTAATATGTGAAAATACGAGGGAGTAATTACTACTGCATTTATTGCAATCGTGCTGATATGCAAACAAAAATACTTACCATCACGGATCAAGCCTGCCTTGACCTTCATTCATTGTACTCTTCGCTACTGTATAGCAGGACAGGGAGATAATGGCATTTGACAGTTTCACTTCAGTTCATCAGTAATCATCAAGATTTGCCAGGGGTTTCTTCCGTCTTTTCTTTTGACTGTAGGAATGAGTTATTTCCTCAGTGACCACAGTGACCAGTGGAGATAGTTCCATGAATGTAACCAGAAACTAATACCGTGAACACAACTAACTATAAGACAACTATGGCTTCCTCACCATTGTGCCCTCATTTATTGCAAGAATACTTCAAGAGAGTCGGGGACATTTGTGAAGCTTACAAGCCTCAGATTGTAAAATTTGTTCAGTTCGAAGAAGTGTCACCTTTACTGGTGAGCCGCAGGATTCTCACAAATGAAGAACGCGACAAGTTGTCCTCACTTGACCCCAATGAGGCTCAGATGTCAAAAGTTTTGGACATACTACTGAGAAGGTAAAAAAAAAATCCTTTCGTAATTACAATGATTATTATTTTGCATTTTCCATACTTCGCAGAGTTTTAGAGCTAATATGCATAATTAGCTATGTACATCCTCCTGATTTTTGAATAACTCCTGCTTATTTTTAATTTTTTTCTTCACAGAATGTGGGGCTTAGAAAATCTGATTACAATATTGATAGAAGTGAATTTGGATAGTTGGCTTGTAGAGGAAATGTTCCAAAAATACGTTCATCATGTCGTGAATGCTATTCGGAAGCTTCAATCGGAGAAACAATGCAAATGTTTTGAGCATGAGCGGCGGTCCTTGTTCCGCAAAGCTCTCATCAAATTTTTTGAAGCGTGCGATGGTTGTAAGTCCAAATTAGTTCACTATTTTTTCACGTATTCAAATGCCTCCATTTTCTTTTAGAATGCATTTTATTGCACCTTTTTAAATCCATGGTTTTTTTTTTTGTAAAATGATCACAAAAAGCCCCTCATCTGATTCATTTATTTTCATGCTAAAAGGGTTGTTTACCATCGGTACATCTTTGGGATGCTTGTCCATGACCTTTTACCCAACTAATAATTCGCTTGAAGTCATTAATAAAATGCTGCCTCTTCCAAGAAGCAACGAGGAGGTTATTGTCCTCCCACAAATTGAGTCAGTTGAGCCGTTCGATTTCTGTTACGGTGAGTTAATTTTTCATGCTTTTTGGACGTTAATGGGAAATAATGACGTGTACTATGTGTGTAGTGCTGTTTTATATTTGAAAGTACATGTACACCCATTTGGTGAACATCTCTGTAAATAATATCTTGCCCATCGTAGGAAATGGACACATGCATGGTCTGGTGATGAGGGCTCTTGTAATATTTGCACTAATTTTAAACCCCACTGATTTTTCACTCTTATTCCTCTTCTTACACTTGCATTTAGATAGTGATCATGGAGTTCAAATTACGGAAGTCCAAACGGATACCTTGGAGTCCTCATCTTGTGGTTCTGAACCTTGCCTTGATAAGGTGCTCATGAGCCATAGCAAAGCCGCTCCCACCAAAGGACTTTCCAGCTCCAGAAGACACACCAGTAGTCCAGGAAGTAAAACTGGGCCGCCAATTTCCCCCAAATCACCTATCTCTCGCTTGTCTTCCTCTAGAGACAAATCTAATGTAAGGACAACTCCAAATTCTCCAAAGATAGCTTTTTCCTCTGCAAAATCTTGAACTTCATAATAACAAAGTGCCCCAGCAGCTTGAAACTTTTTTATTTTTATCATAGCATGAAAATTAGGCTGCAAACTCAGTATTTTTTTATATCATGGTAAAATGTGGCATTTTCTGCTGACACTAAATAGGCACTAAACCGTGTGCAAAATAGGGGTTGTATATTTTCTGGTGCGTGATAAAAGCTTGTAGTTGCAAAAATACATGACTTCACATAACATCGTCACATTTCCCACTAACTACCATTTGGATATGAGAAGGAAAGTGATTATTTATGGCAGCGTGAGAGTAAAAACAGAATCAAAGTTCAAGTTTCATGCTGAGCACTTGTCATCGACAACATATAATTTGTATACAGAAAACCAACTTTTCCCCCCATATTAAATGCTGGTGAAAACATTTTTATTTAGCTGAGTCTGCATTAAGACGTTGCTCGTGAGTAATTGGGCAATTGATTGATTATTTATCAATATTTCTTATGAGATAAAAAAAAATGTGCCATTGGAAAAAAAAACGTTTTTCTTATTTTTTTCACGGTGAATAATAACACTCGCGAATGGCTTAATGGTTATATATTTAATATTTGCATGAGCAAAGCACGTGCTTTTAACGGGAGTGCAAAGCAACTAATAATGAGCCCATGCATGTTAATTATCAGGCAATGAGAAGTAACAGGGGTTCCCAACATGCAAAACTAACTCTGGGTCATCCAAAGGACACTTCCACTATCGCAGTACGTCGAAACCGACATGTATCCAAAGTAATAAACCCTTCCACTAAAAAATCACTGGAGACTACGGAAGTTCTCAATATCCAGAAGGAAGAGGCTTCAATTCCCACTAATTCTTTGCATGCACCCCCAACAGCCATTCAAAATATTATTCCCCTGCCGGGCCGGGAAGATTACTCGAGGGAATCCCCTGAATCACCCGTAAACTCTGGGAATTCTGAGGCAATGCATCCCCAATATTTCAACACTAATAATGATATTTTTCGTAGTGACGATTCTTTACTAGAAAGATCAGCTGGGATGGAAAATAGTGCCTCTGAAGCTTTGATAGAATCCTCTGTAGAAACACCAAAACCCGCTTTGCCTTTGCCCCATAGCTTGCTTTATTCTTCCACAATTTCCTCCAAATCCGCCTCAACTGAAGATGACTTACTCACATTGGACATGACGACATCAGAAGATTTGTCCCTGAATCTAGCTGGCGACGACAGTAGCATTTCGGAGGAACAGCTTAACATTTTTACCATGTGCTACGACATTTCCGGCTCGAATTCCAGAAAACAGTCTTCATCCGATGAATTTTTCACAGTTCATTCGGCCACAAATTCCTTTGGCGGTTCCTATGAGGACAATGACACTCTTTTCTCACCTCTAAATTCCTCGGACCGCATTTTCTGGAGCAATGAAGATGACTCCAGCGACAGCATAAATAACTTTCCTGAAGCTTTCAACAAAGGAGATTTCGGATCCCGGCCAAAAAGCACTGGATCTGGTAGTGACAGCACTCAAGCTGGTGAATTTTCGGAAGGTCACAAGGAATATGGAGTGCTATTATCACCTAAAGAACAAGACGCGCAGGCATACGACGGGGCTTCTACAGTAATTTCGAAGGAATTCATGGGAGAAAACCCAATTTCCGCTGCATCCAATGAAGATTTACTTGCCCAAACAATGCTCAAGGACGCTGAAAGTACATCTTCACAATATGTACATGAATCAGACATCATTCCTGCCATTTCCGTTCCTCCAGAACAAAGTGCAGTATCTATGCTAGGGGATTCTCATGAAATTCCTGGAGGAACTTCCGCGAGAAATTTCTCACCCACAACACGAAATGAAGTGTTAAATGAAAAGTACGGTGCAACCTACATGGACCCGAGACTCTCACAAGATGCCCCCCTCATGACAGAGGAAGCAACGCTGGAGCTATTAGAATTAATTGAGAAGTCATCGGCAGGTGTTAAGGAGAGTTTTAGGAAAGCAAAAACCGGAAATATCTACTCCCACTTGACCTTACAAGGAATTCTGGTAGACGATCCCATCTTGGAAAATACGGAAATTTTTACCGAAGGTAATGCGAACAAACACGCCGTCAAAGTTCAACCACCAGTGAGTACGGCAGAGGATGAGAAACTCCCAATGCCGCAAGTTTCACAGCAGAAAGTGATTACAGGAAGCGAGAGTAAAGAAGAAAAACAAAGACTACCTAGTGTGCGTGCAACAAAGTCATTAAAGTCTCCCATCTCAACAACAAGTCAACCTGAAAATTCAACTAAAGCTACAAAAGGGAATTTGCCCAAGGCAACACCAGCAGATCCTCCTTTGAAACCAGGAATAAATGCTAAGCGTCATGCTAGTAGGGCGGTAGGGAAAGCTGTTGGAATTAGTAATACTGCTGCTCCTCGAACCGGGAGAAATCCCGGCGCGGTGAAGCAACCCGAATCTAAATCATCAGAGACGATTAAAAATGTCCAAAAAAATGCATCCCCAAATAAAGTAATTCAAAGGAAAGCACCGACACCATCGGCTAAAAATGTGACTAAAAATGTGTCAGTACCAATAAAAAAGGGTGTTATCAGCAAAGAAAAAAAGGTGAATTCTCCCGGGAATTTCGGCTCAACTTCGGCGTCTCCACAACTTTTGACCTCAAAAGTGGAAAAAGTCACCCGGGTAGTAAAACGGAAATCCCTCCCTGATCTCACTGCTGTCTCCACTAATCCCGCCTCCCGGTTGGGACGATCCCCATTGAAACGGGTGGATTTGAAAACATTTGAAGAAACTCTTAGTACACTTCATTTGGATCCCAAAGCCGTAGAAGAGGCTTCCAGTACATCGGGTAAAATTGAGCGAAGCACGAGCTCTTGCCCAAATCTGAATTCGAATTTCTTAGTCCCGTCTAGTCTTGGCTGTTCAACGACAAAGGGAAAGAGCTTTGCTGCTGCTGGGGCTTCCATTCAGGTTCACTAATAAAAACCCTTGACTTTGCTCGATCCCACGCTTTTTTTTTGGCTCAGATTCACACTTGTCCCCTGCTTCATTTCCCCCCTTTGCGAACTTGCTAAATGATCACGTCAATGTCAAGTCATTGTTTGATTTTTTTTTTTAATTAGCTATAATGATTTTGTTTACAGAAATCGACAGAAACGAGGGAAGGATCAACATCTCCTTCTACTCCAAGCAGCCCCAAATCTGAGGGGAAGCCATTGACTTCATCCTCCCGGGTAGTAAATAACAGGGGTTCTCCCATCTTGAAAAAATCCGTCCTTTCCTCCGTACCAACTTCCCCTGGAAAAACCACCAAGGTTACGACCATTTCCGGGAAATCCAGTACCCCTTCTAATGGGTCTGCCGGGACAAATAATAACGTTGGGAATACCGCTGCCAACGGAAGTGTCACCATTGTCTCTTTGGGTAAGAATAATAAAGCAAAAACCACTGGAACAACCTCCCCGAAACCGGCTTGGAGTAACAAAAAAGGAAGTCCTCTCTCCGCTCCTCCCATCATCCCCGAAAGATTTTCTCCTTTCTCCGTCCAAGACTACAATTTCCAGCTTTGGACCAACGAGTGGGTCGCCAAACAGGAGAAGAAGAAGGCGGAAGGAGTTCAAAGTTCAAATAAATAATTTTTTTAAAAAAGAATAATCCATGTTTTATTTCCTTGTAATATATTATGTGTATAATTCCCCCCTCTTCCAAGATACGCACAAGATTGTAAAAACGTAAACAGTATAACAAATAACCAATAAATAATAGCTACAAATTTGCGTGAACCAAATAAAACCCGTATAATATGAGAATGCCTTTATTATACAAATGATATAAATTTGTCAAACCGGAAATTTTTATAATCGTATAGTAATTAGGTATTCTAGAACGTATACAAACGACCCAATATGAAACCATTGCGAATTATTATACTCGACATCATTTACTACTGGTGTGGTTCTGTACTATAAATAAAACTGCCATACATGACATGCACACATTCTTATGCACGGACATGTCTATATGTATACATTATATACAAATGCAAAAATAAATGCGGAATCAACACCCAATCATAATTCTGTTATATCATATTTAAAAAAAACACTGTTAGGATGCAGTAATAATTACTCGGCTTGAGATAAAAAACTCTTCATAGTATACAATATAAATTATTAAGTCTTGCAACAATTTAAACACAAAATTGTAATTGGGGGGAAAACTCTTCCTTTTTAGTGCCAATGCATAGTTTCATTAGTTTCACAGAATGATACCGTACATACATACGTTTAGTATACGTATCCAGAAGAGAAGAACAAAATTGATAAATGAAAAAAAAAAGAATATAATACTACAGGTTTTTCCCATGAGAATTAAGTTTTGTTTTCGCACAGTACTCCAATAAGTGATATGTATATATATCTGTATTAACAACTTGTTAACTCATCTGCCTGTCTGCAGTATGTACTTATATAAGGTATATATAGATATATAGATAGGTACTTCTTCACACGTGTTACCACCTTCCTTGGGATGACTTCTGGTCGTGGTCCGTACTTGGTAATAGTAAAATACTTCTCATGATATTTGACTCATTATTATTGACATTTACCCCTCTCGTCGTTGTCTTTCTCACACAAACCGAGTCCTATGGAGAGAGAAGAAAAATAGTCATTTTAGTCGATGTAATTCACACATTCACAGGAACTAGTCTGACCACTATGTTACTATAAATGACCTTGTCATTTTACACGGATAAAAAGGCATAGCTTTAAAAAATAAAATAAACCTCCTCAATACACGGAGCGGATTTACTCAACGAAAATAGTGATTAAATAGGAGTAATGAAGATAAAATTGGATGGGAGTCTTCTTTCCACCTGTTTTCATGTCATTTTTTGATTCTCCATTTCATGTGGGGTAGGTTTTTTGAGGAAATCATTTGTGCCTACAAGACACCAAGGTCTTTTTCCATGTAATTCAATTCGTTTATTATGGTTACTCCTACATGCATGTATACTATCGTCCCATTCGGTGATCCATAAAAGGTATTTATACACTTTCAATACTAATATTGAGGTCTTGAATACAAATATTTAGGAAAACAGGGACTGGGTTTCATTTTGTTGCAGGACAGATTTTTGGGGAAAGAGTGAGAGTAACTCCGTTTTTATCCCATAAAATAATCGAATGTCCCATGGGCTTTTACAACCGTTAAGCGGCAATAGCAATATTAATTATAATGTATTTTCAAATATTTCAAAATCTCCAGCAGTTCCTATTTTGTAAAAGTCTGAGAAATGTATATATGTGCAAGTCAGGCCAAGGATCCTGCATAGTAATATCAGTTTCTTGAGAGTAAATTTGCATTCCTCTCACTTTCTTCAGCAATATATGTACGCATATATTAGGTAGCGCATGGCGAAAAGCAATTAGTGGAGCACACCTGTATTAGCGTCGATTTAAAAGTGTATATGATTATTTATGGATGACACACATTACACAACTCCACGCTTCTTCACCATTCGCTTTCCCTTCGTTTAATAAGGATGCATTGTTAAAATCCTTTGTATGCTACTATATGCAATGCTGTACAAAAGCGCTCATCACTTCATAGTATCTTCGATACACACATCTTGTTTCTCTCACACTTTCCTCATTTCCAAAGATTTGACGTGTGTCTGTCTCGTCGGCAAGTGGGGAGTCATTGTTGCATAACCTTTTATTTTTTTTCCCCTTGTTTATTTTTTAAAATTTTCAACGTCAGATCCATAGTGGTATATAATAAATCCTTTAAATCATATTTCATATTAAACCATTTCATGGTGAATGTAGAGCAATAAAAAATGTCTCAAAAAAAATTAAACGTTCCAGGTAAAATACAAGTTCCAAATTGATTGAGGAAAAATGAAACTAAATGCCTTTTTTTTTTTGCTCTTGAATAGCGATAGGGGATACAGGCATTTGAACACACATTAAATGCTTGGAACGAACGCAATAAGATATATGAAAATGTTTTTTAATGTGCATGAATTATATGCTAAAAGACGGATTTCGAATTGGTTTCTCCAAGAATTGAAAAGAACCCAATTACTTTTTATTTTGAGGTGATGGACACGATCAATCCTTTTCTTGTAATTCTGCCTCACTCCTTTCATGCGTTTTTCAACACTGCATATTTTTAGGATTGGACTGGGCGGCGTCATGGGTGAATAGAATTATACACACATATTTATAGGGTACATAAATAAAAACGGTTCCATCCAATACAACTATACAACCTATTTAGCTGGTACCACCTTCACACCATCACTTTTAAAAGGGACGCTGGCGTGACATATTCAAGGGCAGACCGTGGTTTAAAAAAATGGTCTGTTTTTAGACAAAGCGTATGGATTTCATTTAGCAGCCCATTATACTATCAAATGCTGCACGTGTATCTGGCAGGATTTTTTTAGTGGGAAATTGTGCTCCAGCTAATACTCTCCAAGACAATAAAAATGCCGCTTTGTGCTTGCCGTGTAATTACCAGTTTCTAAAAAGCTTAAATGAAAAACAAGGAAAAAGCACCTTCCACAAAAAAAAAAAAAAAGAGTGGGCTGAGTGTGAACATTTTGGGGATACATGCAGTCGCCGACAAAAAACGCAGCAAGCACTCGTACAAGCAAGTATATAAAGCGGCAATCCGCCACCTAAAATCTTCACAGAGACAGGAAGAGAGCGCCTTGAGATCTCTTGACCAACCTATTCACTTTCATTCCGTCTTCTCCTTGAGCCGGTATTTGCGTAAATAATGAAATACACCCTCACTGCAATTATTTGCTATCATCCCTTAACATTATCATTTCAAACTTGACCGACATTTTTACCACTCTGAAAATTCCGCAATCCCTTTCTTTTTATACATATTTCGCAAAATGAATCGAAAAACTGGGGAGTTTACTATTACAAATTTGAAGGTATTTAATTTTTTAAATAAAACGTTTGTTACCTATATTGTGCTTAAAAGTGCATTTGCCTCAAAAGTGACTGTCCTACTTTGCCATAAATATTGATACAGTTAAACAAAAATTATCGTTACCGTACTACGAAATTTATGTACGCATATACACTTCGAAAGCCTATTTTTATCCATCTTAATAAGAATTGAATGGCCATCTCAATTGAAAACGTAAGAGGGAAGTCGAGAGAATCCCTTCAGTATTAATAATAGTAACCCATGCTTCCAATGCCCTTTCTTATTATGAGTATCACACCCTGAGCAAAAAAAAATGCACATGTCCCTATGCCTACTTGTACAGTAACAATGCTTCCACATTTTTAAACCACTGCCTTAAGCAACTTTCGATTTCGTCTACGTCTTTTTGTTGAATCTCATAAATAATTACCTACATAGACAAGGGTATTGACAGATGGAATACGCCGAAGTATTCAGTAAACACATCACATGAATTACGAGCGTGGACGCACTACTAAAAGCAATGATTATTAATCATGAAAAACATTAATGGCCTCAAGGAATGGGGAAATCCTTAGAGTATGAGGGCAGCAACCAGTGGTCACTGCCCAGGAGAGCAATAATAATAATAATAATACGTGAGAGTAAAAATCTTGTCTATGATTTCATTTCTCATTCAATTTCTATTAATAAAAGTTGCCACATGGAAATTGTAGTATTTTACCATTATTCAAATATCGTATTTTAGAAAGAGAAAATAGGATATAAATTTCTATACATTCGCTACACTTACTTCCTGACTGCTGGACGCATCTTATCCTTAACAAATGGATTCATGAGATCCGATTACAATTGTGATTCACGACCGGGTGGCTCAGGATGGGCTTCCTCCAAGTGAAGAGAATGACGAAGGAACTGAGCCACATTGTGATGGCCAGTCCAAATAACGCCAATCCCGCCAGGCTGATGTAGGCTGTAAGGGAGGTAGAAGAGAAAAAAAAATTGTTTTTGTCTCTAAATTCTTGTTTTTCCATACAGATAAAAGCGAAGTTAATTGGACAACAGGTAAATCATTGTCCCTTCATGTTGCACATAAAAAGCGAGCATACCTCACTGTAGAAAATGTTTTGTACATACAAAAAAAAAAAGAGAGGGCTTTTTTCTGAGAGAATAAAACTCAAGTTCAACGTGCAGAGCAACCCCCCAAAAAAATTTAAAGGCAATAATATAAACTTGAACGTAATAACCTGTTAGGGCAATCCAAACTGTGAATAAATCCATGACTCCGCTTCTTATTTTCCTTCTAGAGGAGAATTAGTTGTATATGGAAATTTAAAGGCGATGGAATGATTCCAGCTTTTTATGGATGAAGATGAACACGAAATGTTGTTGTGTCCGTCTCTGATGAATTCTTGTATACTTCCCGGAGACGGGTGTTATGTTATTTAAATGTGCTATGGAAATATAATAATCCACTGATTCTCTTCGCACGCAATCACGGGATGGACGTCGGGATTTTTGTGCTTGAATCAACCCTTTCTTGCTCCTTAATGGAATTTAGTAGATATTCAAAATATCTCACCCTTTCCAAACTTGAATGATGGGAAAAGACACAAAAAAAATAGTTTAAAAAAATTAATACATCAAAAAATCAAAGACACAGCGTCAACCCTTCCACAAAATGCACAGAGCCGCCTGTATTTATGTATGTGTCTCGTGAGGAGGAATAAAGCACTTGTTTCCTCTTGTGCGTTCAGACAGCAAATGAAAAAGGGTTTAAAAAAGATGACCAGCGAGCATACCATTCTCTGTGCAGACAAGTATACACGTTATTAAGAAAACATCTGACAAAAAAACACATATAGGTATATGTATAGAGAACAGAAGTGAGTAAAGAACCCAAAGTACCTTCGTCAAGAATAACTTTTTCCTTTTTACTTAAATGACGGCAGGTGGTTTTTTCCTCTCCTTTAAAGCCACTAATATAACAAGTGTAGCAATTTTTCCTTTTGTATTAGTAGAGTATTATTATTATCTTGATGGGATTAGTAGAAAAATCCCGTGGTGCATACTTTTATTTAAAATTCCAGGGGGATTTCAATTTCTTTACATAAGTGTACATATTTGTGACCTTTTTAAATAATTTTCTTTCAAATAATCGTTTCTTTTAAATAATCTTGTTTCGTCCCAACAAAGTATGTCTTGGGTGAAGTGCAGAATCTGACATTATCCAGCGAACCCTAAATCAAAAAATGACCAACGGCCAAGAAAAAATCCGCACCCTCATGTACACAGCGTCCTGCTTGCACTGGGAGAGGGTCATGTTTTGCGGTATGAAGAGAGCCAGTTTTTCTGTTAGGGTTCCATGGACATGGTCAGATTTTGTATTTCACCATTTATTTATTATTTTCTCAAATTTCTACGGACGTGAGCAAAGCACGGGCGTCAAGTTTCTTGTCAAAACCTTGCTCAATTAATTTTCTTTTAACTTGCTGTATTATACGACATGGCTCTAAATTTAATGGTTTATTTTTTGTGAAATTTTTTGTTACGTAAAAGATACTTTTTATTACATAAAAGGAAAACTACCTCCTGGCGTTACCGGTCCTTACAAACTTAAACCACAACCTGCAAATCATTAATAATATTTTCTCCTCTTTACAGGAAAAGAAGTATGTAGTATGTACTTACATATTATATTTATTACTTCTTCAAACTTCATCGTCTTTCCCCCTCGTTATCACCAATACCACTACTAAATACTTGAGTAAAACTGTACCTCCAAAAAATAACCTTTTGATGCAATTGCATGTAGTCTTTTTTGACAAAATACTAACAACAAACCAAATATTTTTCGCATGATTGTATGAATAACTTACATAATACAAAACCTGCTTCATTTTCAAATAATTACGTGTATATGTAAAACTTGCAAGGAAAAGTCTTGCGTGTCTCAAACAGTAAAAGTAGATTTTTAGCATGGAAGAGCAGTAAAGTTGCAGAGTTGAAATTTTTTTTGTTGATTTAAAAAATTTTTAATTCATGCACTGAAACAAGCCTATGCGAAAGATACCTGTGCTTGATCTTATCTCGGAAAATAGTTGTTAACGTTTACATATTATGTAGAGTAACATTTTCGCCTTCGTAAGCTAGGATGGAGCAGTGGACAAAGATCCGTTTACGTAATTGTCACCCTGCAAATTGAATGCCGTTAGTAGGAGCAAATTCGTGATAAATATATGTGATTACTTATTTTACCAAAAAAATTATGAAATTTTCTTTATTTCGCCTTATATTATGAATGTACATTCGTAGTTCAGAAGGAATAATAAAAAAATTGTCGTAATGTCAAAAAAAAAAAAAAAGAGCACTAGCATGATATCTCAAGTCACCACACACCACACCTTAACAGGGGATACAGTCCGGTGCACATTTTAGTAAATTACCATGTTGAGTCTTGGGTCTCAGGACATGAAATTTAGCCAAGCTTCAAAATATTAGATGAAATCTTAATATCCGTTGTTTAATGTTTACACATTTTGCAAGTAATCAACAAAACGATAAATAAAAAAATATGGTAATAGCTCGTATGTAATGACGACGATCCTCTTAATGTTTTTTTGAAGAATTATCTCGTGATATTTTTGCGTGCATTATAAGTTGTTCCCAAAATATGTTTTCACCAACTACATTTATTTATTTACAGCAACAATGGTAACAGATAGCAAGTAACCAGTTCATCCACGAAAAACCTAGCAAATTATGTGCAGTTTCTTGGCATAAACACCTGCGTTTTTTTTTTCAGGGGCACTTAGTGGCAATCTTTTCGTGTAGTGTACTAATAAAGCCCTGATGAAAATGAACTCTTGAAACGTTATTTAAAAAACGGACGAAGAAATAAACATATATGTATGCATTCTATGAAGGATATAGAAACAAAGAGGGATAACGTCTATTTTTTTCAACCTGTGATATTCTCATGGAAATACTCCAGTACACATGAACTCTGCATTGTGCCTTATTATTTCAGTCAGACATCGACATTTATTTTTAAATTCAAAAATTAAAGTTTTCCATAAGAACGCCTTAGCTCCTGCAGCAGACGTTTTTTCCCCTGCAAATTCATTTTTCGGGCTTAACACCTTTTAAGTGCTTTTAAGTGTCCGTGTATTTACATTATATATAAATAGATATGTGTCAGTATTTACAGCGGGCTACCTTGGATTAAAATTTAGAATGAATTTCAATTTCAAGCAAATTTCATCCCTACCAGCAATGTATAAATATGCAAATTATATACCTAGGTACAGTAAAATACCATAAACGGGGGTTTTATTAAAATAACAATTATCACATCTGCGAAAAACACATTGTGGTCAGTGGTTACGTTGTAAACTAGGTTAAATTAAATTTGAACCCCAAAATGGAGTCAACCCTTTACTAGTAACAGTAACCCCAGCATACCTACGACTCTGAAAGTCCTACGCGGAAATGGGCATTGAAAAAAAAATCAGTTTGATACTGTATATTTTCTTGAAAAAATGATAGCCGAGATAAAATTATTAAATGATAATCATCCAATCTCCTATTCCAAACATACAGCTACATTCTTCCCCATAAGAGGTGAGTGCAACGAAAAAAATAGCCCGCAGCACCTTAATTAATTCGTCTTCTTTATCAATGGGCTCAAGATGTTGCGTACAGTTGCAAATAAGTGTATTTGTATATATATAGGTGTGTATGTTAAGTATCTGTATGCACAACCACAAATATTTTACATATAAATATTCGTACCATATAATAATGTGTATTGGATGGGCAAGGACGTGAGATGGGCGGAAGCATGACAAAAATGCGTTAGGAGAGCCTCATTTAATTACGTACGGAGTAGTAGTTTTTAAATATTATTTTCATGGTGACAGAGGATCCCCTTTTATTACAGGTGCATTCTCATATAAAAAATGAGGTTGATGCCACCAGCACCAACACAAACACGAGTATGGTGTAAATTTACTGTTGGCGAGATTTAGAAGGAATAATAATAATGATTTATTCTTACTACCTCTCATTACCCCATAATATGTTTTCCCTCTTGCTACCATTAACTTGTATTAGTTGACAAATCTTTTCACGTGTCTGCACTTTGTGTCAAATTATCACCTAAAAAAATCCTTTCCTGGCTCTTTGTCGTAAAGCATTTTTAAGAGCTAAATAAGAGAGAGAGAGAGAGATAATTTTTTTTTTTAAATCTCTACCTTTTTTTGTCCTCACGCCCGGAATGTCTTCAACCCTTTGGATCATATGAAGAAGACTCTTGAAGTAGTCTGAAGGCTGTTATAATACAGTAAGGATCCACAACAATGTGTAAATATGCATTACATAGTTGATTTTATGGCTTCATGATAATGCATACGTTTTCATACGCAATGCTTTTGAAGTGGTCAAGAAATAACCGTCTCGGGCTTGTGGCGAGGATTATTTAATTCTCACATATCCGTGTTAGGGATTAGGGAGCGTAGCTGCTTCTTTATATGGAGTGGCTGCATGTAGACGACCAAAAAAACATCTTTCACCAAGATTTATTTGACTGGTTAGCTTCCCTGTATTTGTAATACTTGTCTCGTTCCTCTTCTCCAAAAGATATAAATCTTTCCTTTAATACACTCCAGAACATGACACAGGCGATGTTGCACCTGTGTGTTCGTCTACGATGTATGTACTTGCTATACTTAACATCTAAATTGGTGAGTACATTCGAATAGAAGGAGTCAAAGATCCGTACTAAAAACTTGTATGAAAAAAAAAGCGGTCTGGAGAGGTTTTTCGAGTAAATCTACGTCTGTAACATGTAATCTACAAAGTGTGAAAAATGCCTTCATCATGCACATAGACAATCACTTCAGACGCATATAGAGAAGAGACAAAACTTCTTGAATCCAAAATTGTGTAAGGAATGTATGAATAAATCATCCTATTTTTAAAGGTAGTTCCTTCCTACTTGAAACGATGCTACGCTCGTCCTATACATTTTTCCGCAAAAAAGTGCGGATCACCTTGAAGGCCTTTGATAATATTGCGGAGGCACGCGTGTGCGCATATTATCAAAATACTCTTGTAGGAGGCGCATTCCTGATCAATTTTTACTTACTGTTAATTTACAACTACTTATGTGCATAATTAAAATGGATGCCTCCTGTTCGCTCATGTTACCCCTAACGCGACTTGAGTTACGCTTCTTACTGTACAGCAGCAGTTGGATACAATAATATGTCGTCGTTTCAGAATCAAAAACTGACCAAGTCATATAGAATCCTTATGCATACACGATAGCCAGTTTTGATGCTTAAACGAGGATATGCAAATTGTGCTTATGTGTGTATAAAGGATTGACTTATGGTGAGTTTCCTTGTATATGAATTAATTATAAGGATCCTGCCTTTACCTACTCAACATATTGCCTATTTTTGCTCTTACAGTCCTTTCAGATAATCATAAAGTATACCCTGTAAACACACCTGTACGTATAATATACGTTAAAATACAAAATTCTTATGCTACGCTATACTCTATTCAATGCCTCTTAAGAATCTTTAATATCTACATATTGAATAAGGTAAGGTGAAGGTTAGTGATACCAAAAGCAATAATTTACCCTACTTTATTTCCTCAAACGCAATCTGCTAATGGCATTGCATTTATCCTTTGAGCGATTACTGATTACTCAGGCATATTTATATTGTCAACCCTCAACTGTATGTAATATGTACCTATATATGCATTTTATGTCTGATCATGGATAAAGCTGAATTTATGTTTAGGATTGATTCTGTCACTATTAGTTTGAAATGATATAAATATAATAAGATTCCTGTTCAATTTCGGTGGAAACCATGGGCGGTTGTAAATATGAAATCAGTGAAGTGATTTCGTTCGTAGTGTAGTGTAGGCTCCGGCAGTATAATTTTGGGTCATGAAAGCAACCGAAACTGGAAGCTACTATTTTTCTTTACGATTTAATTAACTCACGCAGTGTCCAATGTATAACAGAAGTTGCACCATATTTTCTCAGTAACTAAATCATTAAAAAATGAAGATCTGGAAAACAATTTCAATTCCTTAGAAGTTAAGAAGCCATTTATTTCCATATTTGTGTGCAAGTATAACTATTTGTTATTTTAGAACATTTAGCGTGATCAAAAATCAGAAATATGTATATACACATGACAGAATAAACCATATTCATTACACTCAATTACAGATAATATGTATACAATTATCTGTATAGAGAATAGATACATATGGCATAGTAGAGCAACCATTATAATTATAAGCTCTTTTTTCTACACGGCAAAACGAATGTGAAGATCAACATTCTAATTGTTTAATCTATGAGATTCATGTCGTATTCCTTGGATAATGGGAAGGCTTGCATCCAACATTAATATTGACGATAGTACTAGTAGACTAAATAAATGTGTAGGCTTATATTTACAAATTATACACAAACACAATGACCAATGCAGATAAAGTTTTGAAGTAAAAAATATAAACCTTGACAAAATTGTTAAACCCTACTCAAGTTAAGTACAATGTGACATATTTGATCTAAATAGTGGTCGTTTTTTCCCGTGAAGGAAAGAACGTCCACATTACTAAATTACATCACAGTCAAATTACCTCAAGACGTGCTCTTTCCCTTCTTTCTACAATTAATTCATTTGTCGGCTCAAAACGAGATCGACCACAGGTGAAAACTGATCGTCGGAAATTGCCTTTTCAACGACAGATGTAGCGTGACAGATTTAAAAATTCACATTAAGTGTGAACAGGAATATATTACACAAATGTACATGTATATACATACGGAGAAAGTACTTTCAAGAGAACTTGTACTATGAAGTTCCTCTGGACCTTTCTCCACCAGCAATGCTAATATGAAAAACTTTAATCAAGAAACATGTACATATATACTACACCGTAAAAAGAACTACACACAAGATTGTGACAGGACTAGAACAACGATAACCATTATTATGTCGCAAATCACACATTATATCGATAGCGCTTAATCCATACGAGCGAGTATTTACAGCCTAATAACATTATCAGAATCCATCCACAGTCAGGTACTTGCGTCAATATACCATAAACTTAGATTTTTTCTCCTTGTAATGTTATTAGTACACCTGAAATTCACATCAAACATCCTCAATGCATGATTTATCTTATATTATTTATATACAATTAATGATATTCCGACGAAACTACGATTATATTCCCTATACAAGAGCTTTTCCATAGAGTGTGCATCACATGTACAGTTAAAATACAAGTTAGTTTGAGCATACTTATAAATATTTTAGAATATAAAGTACAATTTGCCCAATTAACGTAGAAACCACACAATACCAAAGAGTAATTTACATGTTTCCACACGCGCGGGTAAATAATAGCAGGTAACATATGGCAGAGTATTCTATTTACAGGAATTACATAAAAATGAAAGTTTCGTTTAAAAAAAAGTGTAATACGTCCTCCGAAATTTTATCTGCGCATAAAGAGCAAAGTGGATTCCTATCTGCGCCAAAGGACCTTCACGTGGAATGCATTTCATTGACATCAGCGGGAAAAGGAATCCAATGGTAAATCAAATAGGTAATTAAGATCTCCTTTCAGTGTTAATTCGTAAAGGAATATAAAGTTACTAAGCCTGGAGAAAGTATGAGGAAGTTTGAGAGGAAACCGCAAAAGACTGAGTGGCTTGTGTCAGGAATTAACGTTCTTTGGGTAACTTTTTGCAGCAATACAGGTGTGTTAGTATATACATTTTGTGTTACTGTTCTTCCCCTACAATTAAATACAGACATGTTACACTATATTTATGTATTTATTTATGTATATATTTACACGAAATGCATGTAACATTTACACATGTTAACAGAATTAGCGCTGGCAAGTAGTACGGGTACTCTCAATTATATAAGGATTACATGAAACTCGGTACTCAGGTATTAATGTTTGGGACAAAAGGTACACAGGATTTTGTTAGGGAAGGTTTCACACATATTTTTTTACACAGGTTTTTACACCGTTGTTTCAGTAGACATCGCAACAAAACATTTAAAAATCCCATATACAATTTATATACAATGATGCCTACGTATAGATTCCTCCTTTAGCCCTTTTTCTTTCGATTTTTTTTTACCCATGCGAATGAACATAATAGATGTTAGACTTTCTTTTACGTCGTGCTTTCTCAAATGCTTGGTCCATTTCCATTATTAATGGGAGGAACAATGCTGTCCTTCCCTTTACTGGATCAGTGTTACTCTCTCCACTTTAATGGAGCTCCTGCGTGTAAGAGCTGTAGCGATTCCAATAAAGACGAGAACTCCAGAAATGCCCATCAAGCCCCATCGAACAGTGGCCCATCCTTCCTCCAAGGCTTTGATGATCGACAGCATCGCAATGTCTCGGTGAGATGCATCCATGGTCTGAAAAAAATTGTAAATTTTGAAGATTTAAATATAATTCATGGTCAATCTCTAATTCGCGATTTAATTTTATTTGCCAATTCATTTTTTAAATTCATTCATTCACTTAAATTCATTTAAATTCATTCATTCACTTAAATTCATTTAAATTCATTTAAATTCATTCATTCACTTAAATTCATTTAAATTCATTTAAATTCATTCATTCACTTAAATTCATTTAAATTCATTTAAATTCATTCATTCACTTAAATTCATTTAAATTCATTTAAATTCATT
>JAQGBT010000947.1:0-38514 GCA_034698585.1 Disparrhopalites patrizii | reverse complement strand
AATATCTGTATTTGAAAATACAATTAAAAAATACATGTAGAAAATATCTGTATTTGAAAATACAATTACAAAATACAAAAATGCATTTTAAACACGTATTTCAAATACATGTATGTTAAATACGATGTATTTTGGCCATCTCTGCAAATTAATACATAGGCGAAAGTTACAGAAAGAGCTGTAAATTGACCTGAACTCCAAAATAAGATTCAAAATCGGACACAGCCTCACAGAGTCTTTCATGCAAAATCCGGACTCTTTCGATTTTGGTGTGAAGATCCGGGCTCGGCTTCTTTAGGGTGCAGGTCAACATTTCAGAAATGGTGTTGAAGAGGGACCGGAGGAGGAGACAAATGAAGAAGAAGAGCGTAGCTAACGTCGTGGGGATAAGCCAGGTCAAATTGGCCCGGAGAGCCTCCAAAATATTGATCAGGATATGTCGATAGTGCAACTCGCATCCCGCCACCTCCAAGTAAGTGTAGACAAAGACGATGATTTGTTCGATCATTATGATAATCACCGAGATGTATGAGCCCACTTTAATCCGACTCAGATCTGCGGAAGCCACACATAAGCCGGCGTACACCTCATTTAGTTCCACCCAGGCCTGGAATTATTCCAAAAAGAATTCGTTGGCCGATTTGTAAAAAAAAATTATTGGAGAGTAAAAAATTAATTTTTTGGAGGATATACCTTCATAAACCGGCAACGAAGGAATCGACCGGTGACCAATAGGATGGTCGTATCCAGAATCATGGCCACAGCATGAAAGGTGAAGGTATAGAGATCGGTTCCCTGGAAAACGGTGCTGAGCATGGATTTCATGGAGAAAAAGGAGAAAGGGAGGTAGCCGAGGAAGCCCAGGATGATGAAGGTATTGATGATGGCACTGAAGCTCCTCCCTCGAAATACCATCTGACATTTCCCAGAATATCCATCATTCCCCGTGGGGTGAAATACGGCCAATGGGACAACCCCAACAAATTCCGACAATTTCAACACCGGCTTTATGGGTCCACACAAACACCCAGGGGTCATGTCCCCGGTATTTTTCTTATTTTTATTTCCAGGCAAAACGTGATCTATTCGGTCTAGAATTGACCCCGTGAAGGCCTTGAGTTGACACAAGGGCTGTGGAGGAATGTTGATCCCTTGCTTTTGATGCATGGGACACACAGCCCCTCTCTCAGTATCTTTTGATGACTCACACATTATTTCTTCCTTTTTTTTTCTTTCTTGGACGATCACGACCTTTTTCGATTTCTTACAAGAGCCAGAAAAATATTGATTCAGCTACGTTTTTCCCTGAGAGAATTTTGCGGAGAAAATTCTTTTTTTAATGGTAATCATGCAATTTTAGCGGCTAGAGATCCTTTTGCCTTGAAATAAATTGGATCAGTGAGGAAAAATGGGGTGAAACGGTTTATATGAAAACTGCTTTCTCTCTTGCGCCTTATTTGTTCTGAGGAACCTAATGGTTTCTTAATGAAGGTCAAAAAGTCTATTATGTACAAAATGTGGAAATTGACCGAGTTCTTGCATTGTGTACTTTGGAGGAGATGAATAATTTTTTTTAATGTGGTGTACCCCCGCAAAAAAGTATGAAGAACATAACTAGCCAATTTAGAAATGACACCGATGTTGACACAGAAATTAAGCCTGGAAATTTCGCTGTGGAAATTAGCTGCCATTAAGGGAGGAATTGCTTATTTTCGGATCACATCGATCAAGTCCTGTCACGGGAATGAGTTTCTTGATGCATTATTATTGATTGGTCAATATTATTTAATTCATGTGGATGCCGCCTTGAAATGCAAGCTCCAAAAAGGGGCAACGTTTTAATGGGGTCCTTCGATTTTAATGAATGATTTCCCTGGATTAGCAAGTCAAAGAGAGTCACTGTAAATGTGAGCAAAAATATGTATTAACATTGGAATTATATTTATTTGTATTCAACCACACAGAATTCGTGAACAATAATAAAAAAGGAATGCGGTAAACAATGACGTGTGTCATCCTCTCGGATGGGTTGGATTTTGGATTTAAAAGTTATGGATCTTTTTCACCATGTCGGGCCATACCTATCATAGATAATAAAAAGGAGCATATAAGTTTCAATTAAATATTACAATGTTTAATTTAACGTGCCAGATACAAGATACAAATTCCATGTGTTTTTCAAATTTAGAATCCTATAGAAATCAGAATCTCACCTGAGGATAGTGCCTTTGGATGTGACCGATAATTTTGCCCAACTTATACTTTTGCTCTTCCGTACATCCTCGGCATTGCTTCCCCACCAGTGGTAAAAGTCCTGGAAAAATATCCAGACATTATTTTTAAAAATTGAAATTCTTAGCTTTTACATTTAAGGTAACTTTCTGCTCATTCTGCAATCTTCAGAGACAATAATATAAATGACTTACGTTTGATTTCATTGCCAATTTTATCACAGGGACCATCATAGACCAAGCACCGAATGTGGTATTCTATGAGCTTAGGATTCCTTAAGTAATTGTCCACGTTAATTCTGCAAAAAATAAATTTCACAAAATCAGAACTTGAATAAAAATTTAGGAATCCCGGGCCTTAATTCCAAATTAAATTAATTCTATTTCTGTTTTTATTATTATGGACAACAATTAATTGGAATCTAACCTGTCCAACATGGTCTCCGTCAGGGCACTTGAAGCACGGTGGAACAGTGCAATTCCGACCAATGCCAGTAGTAAAGCTCCAGTGGTCTTCATCTCGTAAAAATAAAAATTTAAACAACAACAAATAATTCCAAGCGCAACCCGTTCAGTCTCTAAACGGATTCAAAACGGAAGAAGACTCCAAAGGATTTTTTTTTCTACTGGCTCGCTTCCTCACTCCAAGCACAACTGAAGGGATCCCAGGAAATTTTGGCTCATTTTATAATCCAAGGGACACCTCCCAAGATTTAAAAATACCAGGTACTTTCCAGGGATCTATTTGCTACAAGAATGACCATGATAAGACACGAGAAAGAAAGTTGGTTATTGCTTGAATGCTCTCCTTTGTCAGTATTTTAGCGAAAAGAATTATATGTTTAAAGAGAAATAATCATTTAGCTGGGGGTGGTCATTGAATATATAAAGGGAGGAAGTGAGAAGGAAGACAAGTGGACAAGAGATACACACAGAAATAGAGTTTAAAAATAAAAGGAGCCCTTTGAGGCAAAAGTATAAATAATGAGTTTGTCTTTGACCTACTAATTCGCTCCAGAAGGAAGAGGTTCATCGGGGGAAAATGGTACTTTTCAGGGTTGTTCAAAGGGTTGTCAGCACCCAGAGATTAGCTTGAGCATTTCTACGTCATGTATACATATGTACACCTGTCCAGATTTTACTGTAAACAAACGTGTAAACAAGCATGTGAAAGGGATGCCTGCAATATTGCATGTCCGCAGTGCAGAACAAAGGCTTCATGTGTGTCAAGGAAATCCCAGCCTTCTCCTCCGGACATGTGGGGATACCGGAATTTATATTAGCTTCTTCGTGTAATGCTGAAGGTCAGAGTTTGGCAATAACACGTTACTGGGCAGCTTTGTATTCATGTCCAGCTTTCTAATGACCATGAAAAATTGGACAAAGAAATCCTGTTCAAAAATGGCTTTTCCCTGAGTCTTCGACTAACAACAATGTGGATGTTTGATGCGGTAAAGCTATTTTTTGTTTTCTTTTTACTTATTAAATATCTACAGAAAAATTTAAACTATAACAAGAACTTCTTTCTCCGCAGTCTGCAAGCGCACGGAATCATGGGGCTAGAAGGGTAATATAATTCTTTGCAAACAATTTGATGCTCCCTTAGAGTAACATGTTGTGGCTAGGTGATGCATTTATGGCATGATAACGTTTGAGTTCACCAGAAGTATCAATTCGGAAAGCGTATTGCTTATGCTTTACAAAATATATACGAATTAAATTTTTACCAGGTGAACCAAATTTCCTCTGAAAAGTAGTATTCTTTAGCACATATTTCGATAGCACAGATTTTATTACATGAAATTAAGAAAATGAAACCAATGTTGTAGGTGTATAGGAAACCCAAGTAAAAATGAAGATGTAAGGAAACAGGCTATTTATATAGTGTCTTACGTTCTTGGTGCAAAACCGCAAATCAAAAAGTGCATTCAATATCGACAAAGGATGAAATCACGAAAAGCAAATAATAGCTATGATTTGTCTCTTTTTGCACCAGCGTTTTGCTCACCTTCAATTCTGCACATCTACAGCCTTATTGCTATTTGACTGTTGGCTATTTCCAAGGATTTAACTTTCAAGCAATTCAATGTTCAGGGATTAAGACAACGATGAGTCCATAATATTTCCCAACAATCAAATATAAACTATTTATTTAGAGTAACAAATTGTAAATTTTAAAGTCAACAATGAAGTTACATTTTAAGATTTAAGATATCACAATTGTGCATAACTTATGATTACGCCTGGGAATACACAGGCTGGCAACTTGAATGTATTTTGTATGTCAAAATACATTCCGTATGTAATGCATGCAATGATACCCTAAGCAATGGGCCCTGAGCAGTCTTAATAATCTTCGTCGTCATCATCATCACTATCGCTGTCATCTTCGTCGGGACCTTCGTTATCATAATTGTTTACTTTCGGCTGCTCTTGTGGTTTCTCAGCCTGTTGAGGTATTTGTGGAGAGACTTTCATATTGTTCCCTGTCTCCTGATAGTTTTCACTTTCCTCGTCTTCTGTCGCAGGAATGACAATCGGTCTGAGAATGGTTGGGAGTTGACAACCAAAATAAACTCCTAAGTTGTGGCAGTAACGAATCAAATCTAACCAGTCATTGCTGTACTGCAATGTGTGAGGGTCTCCAATTACAATTAAAAGGGACTTGGCGCGAGTAATTGCAACGTTAAACATTTTGGAGGACATTATAAAAACATTGGATGTTGAAAAATTATTGAGGACATCATTGTGCATGGAAAGCACGGTGGTAATAATAATCACTTTTCGCTCGCCTCCCTGAAACTCTTGTATTGTTGCAACTTTAGGTATTTCTTTTTCAGGGCCATAAAGTTTAGTTAAACTGACTTTCAGAACATCCACCTGTATCATTACGACAAACAAATGCAATAATATGCGTTTTACCATGTGAAAACTCCGCATGAAATAATCAACACATAATACATTAATACAAATGCAAATGAATTAAGTAAATGATTTAAGTACCTGCTTCCTGTACAACGAAATGATGCCAATATCTTCGCTTTTTAATCCGGCCCTGTGAAGCTCCCTAAGGTAATGTAAACATTGCTGTGTTTCTTCTAAATTGCACCAACTCGGAGAACCCTTGTGTTGACTTCTACCAATTATTCCCTGGAAAATTAAAGGTATCCTTTTGTTCTTGATGAAATTAAGTTTGCTTAGCAGATCATAATCCGTGGGAGCATTAGAAATCAAATTTCCATTGTAAAATCGTTTGGACGGAAGGTAAAGAAGACTTTCGGGCAGGCGATAAGACCGCGTCAGCATAGTGATGTACACGGGATTGAATCCCTCCTCAAACTTTTCTGCATTCGATGCATACAATTCTGTACCCATGAGTCTTTCTAGAAGAGAACGACGCAGAATTTTATGCACTTCCGATTTGTGATGAAGCACGGGAAGAAGCTGGTTTGGATCTCCAGACAGAACAACCTGCAATTTCAAATAAACATTATCCTGCTTTGGACACTTTAAAGCAAATTCTAATTTAGTGACAGCAATCTGAAAATTTTATCGCTCGAAGGTATTTCTACACCACAGCTAAATATAACTAGCATTACCTGCCCGTCTTTGCTAATTGCCGCAAGGGCACAAGCGATTAAGCTTTCGGGTTCAGTGGCATAACCGGCTTCATCAATAAACACATGAGTGAAATGCTCTGGAGAAACGCGAAGTTGGAAAAACTGTCCCGCTGTTGAGATTGTACTAATAATGATTTTGTGCTTGACTACGGAGTTTAGAACTTCTCCGTCTGCGCAAAACCTGGAAATCGATTCTGGAACTGGTTGACCCGACCTCATGAACCCATTCAGTCGTACGAAGTCTCCAGGAACATACATCTCAGACATGGCGAGCCTTTCAGCTATCAAATCTGCAGCTTGGTTTGATGGTACAGCCACCAAAATTCTGAAACGAAAAAGCGAGAACGAAACATTTTAATATGATTCATATTTACTTTCACTCGTGCCGTGCAACATTTCCGATTATATCAATACATAACGTTACGTATAGCATAGCAACATAAACAATTCGAATACCTGGAAGTGGAATCAAGTTTGTTAATTTGCATCACAGCTTCAACAACAGTCACGGATTTCCCAGTTCCTGGTGGGCCAAATATTACATAAGGAAGAGGTCGACATTGACCTCTTAAAATCCTTCTGACAGCATCTTTCTGTTCAGGGTTTAACCCAGGATTGAACCAATTTAAGGTGACCTCTTTGATAAATTCGTTAGGAGACAAATGGTTAGGGACAGTAGTACCAGCCTCGTATATATTGGCAGCTCTAAAACCAACCATTTTTCTTTCGGGTAATGACTGCAGTCTTCTATTCTTGTCCTCGGCTTTAAGATGCGTTAATTTCTCCGCCACTTCTTTCTGCAAAATAAAGTAGTCAGTTTCAATTTTTTCTCCATCTATTTCAAGATACCATTAGTGAAGCAGGAAATAGTACGTATGTCTTACACGAGGAAGTGAAAAGTCGCTTTTCGTCTTTGCTTCAACGAAATGAATTTTTGGGGTTTTAACGTTTGCTTCAGAGGGGAACAAAAAACTTTTACCTAAATACTTTATTCCAAGTTCTAAAGCATAATGTTGACGCTTAAAATTCGTGCGTCTTTGTTTAAAAGTAATATTGACTGGGCTATTATCGTAAGTTTTGTGCAATTTTTCAAATTTTGTGAACACTCGCTTCCCTTCAATAGCTTGGATGCATCCTTCGTGGACAACTGCAACAAGGTTTAATAATAATTAACAAAAAACTTCACAAATTTTTTTATTCAGCTCACGTTTATTTAGTTTAGTAAATGAATGTTGCCCATGGGTGTGGAAAATGTTGTGCTATTACAACCAAAATCATTTCTAAAGATTACCGTTTTTAAGCTCTTCGTCCAATGACTCGTCGTCGCTGTCGTCGTAGACTTTGTGTCTCACCGCTTCTTCTTGTGTTTCGGAGAGGCTTGTGTAATAACAACGAACTCTCTCCCCCACGCTTAAAATGGGTTTAGTTTCGGATAAGTATTCCACGTCAAAGTAAACTTGGTCACCTTCGACATGCACCTTGACACCGGAAATATCTAAATCTTTTCTGATTTTGATAGTTTCCAATTCTTCAAGCCATAGACACATATGAAAGCGGTCCTATATAAAACATGTACACCGTCATCAGAAACTAAGCATAAGAAAATATATTCAGACACAAAAAATGTACCAAACAGTTATACCAAGTAATTCTCAAAATCTAACACGGTCCAGTTTGTTTTTGGGAACGCTTTTTTGAGCAGGTGAGAACCCCTCCCTTCAAACGCATTTTCTTCAATGTAAATATTTTCCAATTCAACGGGAACAGAAAATGGAGGGATATGATGTGGCAAGAAGAAAGGAGATCTAACGGCTGCTGGTCCCGGTACAAGAGTGGCCTGATTTTCCTCCAGCATTTTATTGATTCTTCGTTCTTCATCTCGCTGCTTCTGGCCTCCTCTTTTTCTTCTGGGACCTTCTGGATTTGAATTAGTATCATTGGAAACCACAATTTGATTTGTATCTTCACTCACAGCTCTTAGATTTACTTTGCGACCAATGTGAAACTTTCCAAAGTCAAATATACAAATTTCTTGCGTTCTTCCCAACAATTTTGGAATTCCAATGATCTGATTCAACAAAAAAAATTCCGTTTAAACTGTTGACACAATCACTGACTGACTATTCCATTCCATACAAAAAAAGCATGTAAAAAACACATCCATTATTACCGTAATAGACACCGTGGAGTCAGGATCAATCATTTTTAAGATGTCTCCTCCCTCCCTGTTCACGATTTCAAAAGTAAAGTCGCACACACTCTGGTCACCCTGCAAGGTTATGCTTCTTAAAGGAACATAATCTCTTGTCCGATTAATAATATCGACCGATTTCCTCACAACAGAGTTTATTTTGATGGTGCCCAGACTGATCGCATCAGGTTCAATGATGACACCGTGCTTATTCCGGCAAAGATTTTCCAACTCCCTTGAATGCCTTGCAACGCCTGAATCCTCCTCGAAATTTTTTATCCTATACGAATAGCAATAATATTGGAGCTTAATGCTGTGTTCATATTCCAAAGAAGATTAAGCTAAGTTGAAGTGAGATACGTATCATAGCTTCTTACTCATTCTCAGTAACTGTTTGGACCAAAGATGATCTCTTGTTGAAAAAGGCCTTCGAAACACCATCCGCTCTAGTCTTCTGTTGATCCGAGAGAATGTATGTGACTTTACAGTAATCCCCTACTTTAAGATTCATTCCACGCTTGGTCAATTCTTTATCTGGTATAAATACGCCTTTTACGACATGGAAACCGTGACTCAGGGAAATTTTTCCAATAATAACTCCTTTTTCGGTCCAGTTCACAGAAACAATTTTACCAGTGGCTTCTGAATGCTCAGGACTTGTATCCACACATAAACTGAGCCAGTCTCCTACGAAAACAAGTAAATAAGTAAGTTTGTAATGCAGTTTTCAAACAGGCTGATCTCTGCAGCGAATGAGCGGTTATTTAGTTGTAGACTGTAAAAGCATGAAATTTATTCTTCCAAATTTATTTACCAACAAGCACAAAGTCGGCGGGACCAAACTCTCCTTTTAGCACTCTGATTTTTTCATTTCGAGTAGGATGCAAAACATAAAAAGCTTCCATGTCTGAGTAAGAAACTTTACACATCAAAATCCTCAAATTCGCTTTCTTTTTTCCTGGAGCTGGTTTAGTGAAGAATGTGACGGGCTTATCGGATGTATTTGATTTGTCATTTATGGCATTATTTTTTACAACAAAGGACAAATCTTGGTTTTCTTCGTCTTTCTCCGAAACTAGAGGTTGGAGTGGTTCACTTATAACCGGAGGGATTATCAAAGAGTCTTCATTTTTTTCAGCGTCCGGACAAACTTCTATGCTTGTCACCTCCCAGTCAAGTTCATCTCCCTTCTCCACAATGTAATTGACGGTTATTTTTTCTCGTAATTTTAATCCCTTGAATAGGCTTATATTGAACCGGTATTTGCCGTCAATCACTCCGACATTCATGTCTTCATCGAAAATGGTGATTACTCCCACGGCAGAGACACTTTCAGTGACGGTGGTGACTCTCGCTGGTTCATTTTGTTCATCCTGCGAAAAAGCAGAGCAATACAATTAAAGGACACAGACACATGAGCATGTAAAACAAATTATGCAATTTGAGCCATCAGAAAGACACATGTCGTATGCCTGGTATGCTAACTAACTCAAAAAACAAAATAACATGTGAAAGCAAATCTTTGGATACTGCGTAAACACAATCGGATTCCCTAGCGGATATTAAATGCGCCCAAAATTTTCTATCCAGATTGTAGGCAAGTTTATTTAGTCGACACGGGATGGAGATCGGAATCGATAATTGGAACTGCTACTTTTACAGACATCCGAATTTTGATACAAAAAAAAATGTCAAAGTATCGAAATAGCAGCAGCAATTAACCCAAATTTATTACATACAAACTTTGCCTTTGTTGCACCAAACCCTTCAATAACAATGGAGCCGGCTGACCCGGTCATTTGAGTTGAAATTTGTGGTCTGGAAGTCATGTCAATGTAAATGTCAATGACTTGCCCATAATCCTTGTGCGTATACGTTAATAGTTAAAACAGATGTGATGGCTGTCAATAATTATTTCGCGGTCACCAATTTGAAGCTCAAATAACAAAATATGATGGGACCGCCAAATTCCTTGGATATAATTAAAGGTCGGTGCCTGAAAGGAAAAATTTGCATACGAATTAATGTAACCATCTGTTTTAAAGGAATTGAAACTTGAAACCTTCTGGGTGTATACAATTACTTTGATAAGTGCATTGTATTGAACAGAAATATTATGTTCCGTATACATACTTTTAAAAATAACCAGTGCCAGTGGAAGTGGATCTCCCGGTTTAATCGTAGCTAATAATTGAACTTGAGATTGCATTTTCAACCGTTGAAAATACTTGTTTTGAATTCAAATTTTTAAACAATATATTCAATATTATTTAAAAAAAATTAGGATACTGACTTCAAAAATCTATACTTGATGTAATAAAGTATGAAACGCGAAATTGACAACTTGGCCGAAAACAAACGGAACTTAATACTGCGCTTGATTTGATTAATCAATTTATAACTAGTATTTTAGCACCCCGAAATTTGTTATTTATGAAAAAAAATACATTTAAAATGCACTTTCATCAGAAAAGGTATGAAAAATTACCAAATCTTGAACGCCGGTCTTTTCCTTGCCCCGTCCACCGGTGACCCAGCCCATCAAATTCTTCACCGAATACATTTTCCGGCTCTTGACCTTTACTTAAAGTACTTGTATTTTCTTGGGGGAGAACAGAAGATATAAATTATAAAAATCTTCCTTCAAATCAAGCTCCAGGTCAACACACAAAATAAAAACAAAACTAACTAGATGGGAAAACCCAATTTGCCCCATGAATCCAAACGGAAATACATTAAATTCACAATTTTGTATACACTAAAACCTTTGGCAATACACATGCACTAAATCATAAGCAAATTAAAACTAATTAAAGGGCAACAAAGAGGGGCTAAAGAGGTTTTGTCACAATTGGTAAACAGTAGAGTGTGTTTATCTAGTATTTTGAGGGAACTTTTTCCGCCATTTATTTTCCCTTGGCTTACCCCTGATATAGTCACTGGCTTCCTGAAGAAAGACCAAAAAAAAAAAAACGTTTGCCATTCTATTCCTTGTATGCAGCCCGAACTATTGTTTACCCTAACAATCGGTCGTTAAACATTTTTTACGACCGAAACCAATTGGCAATAAAGTTTTTATTTGTATTTGGTTCCGTTCGAAGAACACATTCAGTCAATACCCTGGAAAAAGCTATACAAGAACCTTTAACGTTTGAAGGGCCTAGTACCAAAACGGTTCAAGTCCATTTTTTGGAACATTTTTTTTTCCGTGACAAGACACCAAGGGATATCTACCGTGGTTTTTCCCGGGTCAAAGGTCAGGGTTAGTACCCTAAAATCAGTCCTCCAGATTGACTCATTGTCTGGTTCAAAACGGGGCAAGTCCACCAGCGTTCTAGAGACATAATGATTCACATGTCCCGAAATGCTGCAAGTTCCTAAATGCAATTAAACTAAATAAAACAAAATGAAAGTGGAAGAAAAAAACAGATGGGAGACAGTTCTTGGGAGAGACGGAAAGAGAGACACAAAATGAAGACGAGAGAGAGAGAATTTTTTCCTGCAATAATAAAAGAAATTACAACTTACAATATACCAGGCATATGATCTTAATGTTAGATTGTAAAAATAGCAATAAACACTGTCATCAAATTCTGAAGTATAATTTTGGTGCATTTTTATTTAGTTTTTATTATTATGAAATGCGAAATGATTTTCTGTGTGGAATTATGTCCTGGTAAGAACCACCAGAATTGTAAAAGGGCAGGAAATTCCCTGGAGCAAAATTTTGATGTAAACATGGCTAAATAAGTACCCAACGAAAAATCTATAGAAAATTGCAAGCTAAAAATTGCAAGCTAGAAATTGCAAGCCTGTCCCTGCAAAAATTGGTCAAGCTATTGCAGTTTCTATATGACAAGTTCAAAAATCACATGTTCCAACCAAATTCTGCCAAAGCGTTGCCTTAATGGTTTTGGCTGCGACAAAGACAAAACCACAAAATCTGAATTTTTGACAGACGTCCGAAACAAACATTAGAGGTTACTTTCCGTGCTTGTGCAGTTATACGATCGACATCCCACAAAAATCTCAACAGACGAAGCATTAATTGCATTAACTCTTCATTTATCTGAGCATTTTTCGGGATTATCTCGTCCAAAAACAATTTTTCTCACGATTTTCATGGACCGTCTGTGTCGCGCAAGCACAGATGCGCGCCCTTCGTAGCTTGATCAGTTGATACAACGTTTTTTTTTTAAAAATAATAGAAAAAGTGGTTTTTAAATTTGCAATTTAATTCCGTCCAGTTCCCCATTTTTTGGAAGGGGTTTAGCGAGTGATCAACATTTAATTCGTACTTCATGACAAATTACAAAACCAACGTTTTTAAAGATGCCATTGCAAAAATCAGGGCCTTCGTCAAGTCGCCATTGTATTTATGCCCAAAAATGAAACGCTTTTGTGGTCAACGCAAGTGTCTCTGGAACTGATAGAGAACAGAAAACTAAAAAACTATTGATGACCCAGAGGGAAAAACGTTCTACGCCCTACGTACCACTGCGACCGTGACGTTTGAATGTGGACGTTTGAACGTCGTATTGGACTATTTCCTGACCTAAATTCAAATCTCCCGGTCCCCTTTATCGTCATCCTGGTTCAAAGTCTTTTCTATACGTCTCATAGTCCTCTCATCTTCTGTATAAATTCCTATACAATTTTAACTACGTATAACTACTACCGTTTCGCTCTTCTGGAAAGAAAAAAAAATAGTGATAAAATAGTGTCAAATACCCATTACATACCATTTAGCCATATGAGGGGCTTTCTCGTGAATTTTTGGCCTTTTCCCCATTCACAAAGAGAGAAATCGTGCTCCCATACATATTTAATTTAATAATGTCCCGACGACTTAATGCGTAAATAGGCATAAATATAGTGGACCTAGTGGGCAATTATCTTTTTATTAATATAAACTGTACATAATAGATTTATTGATTTCAGTTTTAATAGGCTTGATACGTCTTATGGTTTGTGCAATAGAGAGTAACCCCTCAGAAAATGTAGACAAAGAGGAAATAAAGAACGTAGAAGGAATTGTGATGAAAAAGAACGACGCGTGAAAATTTTCTTTCTGTTTAATAGTTAACTTTGACTGTCGTAACGTGTGCTTAATCTCCAAACAGTATGAGTCATGTGTTGGAAGATAGCAATGTGGATTTAATTGATAGTGGGAATTCGACCAGTCGGGTATTAATATTTGGGGGGAAAAGACTGTGTATTGGTGCTTGACACGAGGAAATAAAAAAAATTAAGTAAATACGTTGTAAAAATCTCTGGGAAAAACAAGATTAAAGTTGATGCCGTTCTTTGTGGTCCTGTTTAATCCCTACGGCTGTGGACGGTGGGTTCAATCAAGTTCAAAGGCGATTATATCAGGAACAGCATCATGTTAACGGAGCAGGAGCTGGAACTCTTCAACAGTGATGGGAAGTATAGGAGGTTAGTCTTTGTTCTTTTGAAAGGACGGTATGAATTGAAAGTTTTAACGGATCCAACATTTTACCTTTTGAATCAATTACCTATAAAATTTGAAGGTTGAAACTATGTCACTTGTACACGTTGTGGCTCATGCAACTTCAAGGCTTTTACCTTTACCCTTTTCTAGCTACACCAACGGGATTGAGAAGGCCCTGAAAAACTTTGAGTACAGCTCCGAATGGCCTGACCTCATTAGTGCACTGGGGAAGTTGTCTAAGGTGGGAATGTTTTTGGAATTCTATTGTTTTATGCCTTTTTTAATATCGCATTTGTATACCTTTTGTTGCTGTTGCAGCAGATCATGTAGCATGTACCGTGAAGGCGAAATGTAGCAGGTATTAGGTATTTTATGTTGTATTGTCTTTTAGTTACGCTTTACTCAGGTTATTGATAACAATAACAACCGAATGAAACCACCCTCTGTGAGCTTTTGACGTTATTGTCGTATGCAAAAGTTGCCTTCGATTCCAGAATTCGTAAATTATTTTCTGTAAAAATTGTGGCAGAGAAGACTAGAGCTGATATCATGAAATGCCTAAAATGTTAGGCTAAAATCATTACAGATTGTTGAGACATGTTAAGAATTTCACTTGACTGGTATGACTGGAAGAGTTACGATACGCGTAATACTTGTAGAATGTTACATAATTCTTTGCTAAGTAGTTGGAAGATGGCTGTCAGCTGTCAATTAGGGAATTCTATTTGAATACCTAACCATAATTCTTTACTTACAGATAGAGCAAGGTCAAACGAATAGAAAATCAATTATACATACTTATGGTTACTTTGTTCATCATTGAATTTAGCCATAGAGATACTTTTGTAGAATTCCGTATTATTATTAGGTTTGTAGGTCAAATTCGGTCTATTCGTATTCTAAGATGCAAAAAAGCCTTGAAAATTATTTATGTGCTCAATTAATATACGAAGTTAGCAAATAGAGGGTGAGAGGTATATGAATGAAATAAAATATTGAGTATATTTGTTTTCTTAACAGGTGATATCGACGCACTCATCAAAATTTAAGTCCATACCGAAGACTTTAATTATTTCCAAAAGACTTGCCCAATGTCTTCATCCCTCGTTGCCCTCAGGAGTACACATAAAAACGCTGGAAGTTTATGATCTAATTTTTAAATGTCTTCGAGGGAACGTTAACCATATTTTCATATATGCCACGGGACTGTTTCCTCTACTTCAGTATGCGGGTATTACAGTGCGACCAATCATATTAAAAATTTATGAGGATCACTTTCTGCAGTTGGGCGAAAGTTTAGAATTGGTCCTGGACGGGTTCTTGATTGGTCTTTTAAATGGAATGGAAGAAGGAAGTGACGTCTATGAAAGGTGAGTGCATTGTAGAGCCAATCTTATTTATGATGAGGTTTATGTGATGCCCCTGTGTATGGAAACAAAACGCTTACCATTTTTTAAACTTGCCAGCAAGTTTTTGAAAATCGTATTATGTGTGCATAATGTAGTTTTATGTGCTTACTATTCATTTTCAGGGGGAATGCACTTCTAACATCGGTGAAGGGAATTGTAACACCTGATAAATTTTACCCGAAGTTATGGAATTCGATGGTTGTAAATACTACTCGTTTGCCTGCAGTGAATTATATGATTGCTGATGGTTTCGTTCCTTCCAAACCTGCGGAAATAATAGATACTCTGCTTGATTGTCTGAATGATTCCAACATCCTGGTACAGCGATCCACACTAGAATTATTAAATAGTTGGGATATGAAGGCATGGCATGCTGACGTGAGGGTGGACATTTTGGCTGGCTCTATGTGCACATTATTAAGGCGAGATGTGAGCTTGAATAGGCGATTTTTCTCCATGATAAAGGATGAGGACTGGATTGTCGTGCAGGTATTTTTTTATTTGAGATTGATGATTACATTGTACCACTTTGGGGTAGACGAGCAGCTTTGAATTTTAAATTATGTGGTTCTGGCATTGATGATTGTATTGGTGCTGTCAGTAGTAATGTAAAATGTAAACAACTTTAGGCTACAAGAAAGATCTTATCGTATCATCCGGATAAGTTTCGAATCGTGATGATGTTGATTGACAAACCGGAAGTCAGTACCAAAATAATGGATTCCATTTTAGTTGATGTAATCAGGTAAGAAATGTTTACCTTCTTCTTGTATTCTTAGATTCTAGCGTTTAGTGAGATTGATACTATTGAGTCGTATGTATGTACATAGTTTCATTCAGTGTATTCAAAATGTTTTTTGGTTTGCAGGGCGCTGTACCTACATAAAGAAAACGACTTCATGCAGATGTTTGTTACCAATTTAGAACCGAAGTATATAATTGAGTATTTCGCAAATCAAGAACTGACTGAAGAGATTTGCGAGCTCATTAAATACGTGTACCAGCATATTAGTAACGGAGATTTTAGTTGTCTTCTCGCGAAATTGTCGGAGCCAGTCGAATATAAGCTTCAACTTGGAATGGAACTCCTTAGCCATTGCCAAGGTCAACTGAAGGATTACGAACATATTACGTTCACGTTATTTTCCATGTACAGCAATTTAATCGAGGCTGATTCAATTGAGTTTAATAACGTCGCATCGTTTGAGCTGCATCTGGATCATCTGAGTTTGGAGAGTGAGAGTACGGAAGAGGCCGATGAAGACTTAAACAAAGTAGTTTGTGAAATACCTGTACCTCAGAAAGTGGATGAATTAGTTCAACAGAAAGTAAATATCCCGGAACTACATGTAGATACAATATTGGAAGAGACGGACGGTGAGAGTGAAATGGGTGTTGACTCAGAAACTGTCTCATTCCAAGTTGGTGACGACACATCCGTTGATTATACGGAGAAAGGCGATGAAACTGATGCAGAGCCACTTACAAATTATTTTTCATTAAATGAAAGTTTTGACTGTGATAGTGTAGTTAGTTGCAATTATCATTTCGGTTTAAGTGCCGCACCGGAGGCAACAAATAATTTTATACTAGATGTGCAAAAAGCTTTGTATGAAACCCAGGATAAGGAATACAAGAATGGGTTGGACTCTCCTGTGATATGTAGCGAAGCAGAGAAATCCGAGAGAGAGAGTGCATTTGAACAATCTGATGAATATCTGAGCGATATGGCGGAAGTCATCTTAAATGATCTGAATGCACACTTAGAAAAAATTGTTAAAGAAGAGTTCCCTGATGACGACAGGTTGATGGATGAGAACGATGAAATGGACGAACTAGCTAACCTTGGTGCTTTGGAGGATGACTCAGAAAATCGTGCTTCTTCGTCCTTAAGTAATGGTGAGCCTGTACTTGAGGAAAGGCCTGCAAGCAGCAGAACGTTGCTATGTGAGACAACTGAAAATGAAACTGAATCGTCGGAGAATGAACTCCTAAGACCACAAACCACTGAATCAGATCAATTCCACAGTAGTTCAAATCTTGACGATGATAGCCACAGATCTGCCTGGAGCTCTTCCGGAAGCAACGCTACACAAGCTGATAAACTCAAATCCGTTCTTCATAAACTACTTCCAAAAATAGTTACCAAGCCCGTGGGAAGCATAGAGCCTTGGCTCTTAAGCTTACTTACTGCATGCTATTCTCAAGCCAACAGTGGATCTAAGCAGAACGCATTAAATGCATTCCTTGAAATAATTCCTTTTATGCCGATGAAAAGGCTGCGCAGGCATGCTGTTATGAATAAAATTATAGAATCTCTGTGGCAAGACAAAAATTACGAAACACTAGCAAAGTTCCTAGTTCACTTTCCGGAGACAGAATCTTTGATTGTTATCAAGTTGAATCGTTACGAGGAAATCACAAATTTTCAGGAATTTATACTTACAAACAGCACTAGCTCTGTCGACAATTGTATTCTGAAGTTGGTAGACAATTTAGACAGTGACTGCAATTTGATAGTTCACTCAAGCTACATTTGTTTGAACGAAATCATAAACAGACACGCTTATATTGTAATAGACCCGTTAATTGTTAGCATGATGGATAAATCAACGAGGAGACATTACACTGAAGTAAAATCTAACTCCACTCCAGATCTAAGGCTGACAAATGAATTGAATCCTAGTAAGTATATACACCGATCTACTGGCAACTTGAATATTTGTGATAGTCAATTGAACATTTTAGTATACAACGGTGTCTACGACAATCGACGCATAAAGTTTATTCTCGACAAGCTGTGCAAAATGTTCAAATTTCCCGAGTTCATCATGAAACTTTGCATAGTCAATATCAGTAAAAGCCCACGAGTTAAGTTGATTTGCAAATTGATTGGACAGCTGTATCACTTCAACAATTACAATTGCAACTATATTAACGTGGTTATTTACTGCCTGGTGAATTTCATCACCAGTTTTTACAATGATGACGTCGGGGAAGAGGAAGTTATTGGAAATTTAGAAATTCAGGTACGTCCTTGTCAAATTCATTATCCTGTAATTTATTCTCATTCATTATTTAGGATTTTGCTATTTTTATGATGATCTTCAATTTTTAGGTAACTGCCTGCTCCATCCTGAATGATTTGTGCACGAATTTAATTCCATTGACAAACTCGAATTCAAATCATCAATCTAAATCGTTTTGTTGCTACATTGGTACGTTTTTACAGAATTAACAGGAAAAATAAGCATCCCATCAGAATCGGGGATTTTATAGGCATGAAACTAAGCATTATTTTCAACTTGCAGATTCTGTGATGAAAGACACCAAGCTGGTGAAGAAGGTGCTCGGAGGCTTATTAGCAGTTTTAAATTTAGAAGATAGCATGGACCTGACTTTGACATACCGGTTGCTGCACTTTAACTATTCCCACAGCTACTATTCGGAAATAATACTGGTGGAATACATCAAGTAATCATCCATGCTTATTTCAATCCACGCTGAGATGTTAAATACATTATGTTAATTGCCAACCTTGTTGTGCTCACAATTGACTAAGAGAATGTTGGACCGTTTTAATAATATTTTTTTGAGTTGGGAGATTCTATAATTCGTTTGCAATTGACTGTTACAGATTGATGACTTCTTTAATTCAACTTGAAGCACGAGTTCTAGTCAAAGAGTCAGGGTTATTGACTGAGGGTAAGAGGTACATTCCAAACATACCAATTATGGATCAACCCATGTTCAAATCAATACTACTAAAAGGACTGCTGAATTGTTCCATCCATTGGGAAAATCTACTTCGTAAATCGCTGAATTTCTGCAATAATCTTCGCATTGTGCAACAAGTTATTCAAATTCTCTGCGAGAATTTAACGTAAGATTTTTCGCGTACTTATGCTCACACATTTGGCTTGCGTGTATGTAATTCTGGCTAGTGTTAAATTGTTAAATGCATTATGGAGCAGGAGTTCTTGGAGTAGTTTGATGATTTGATGCATGTTTGACGATGCTTTATTAATTTATTATGCGTAGGTCCAAATCCCAGACTCTTGAATCTGCATCTGTAAACTTATCAACATTAACTACAATTTTGCATGACATCATACTTGAAACAAATCATCACGACAATTCGGAAATCAAATCAAATTCGAGCGAATCATCCTGGTACAACCCACTGACATGGCTGCCAACTTTGAATAACAATAATAACAACAATAATATCATTACTGCGAAGGATATCGGTATGAAGTATCAGGCAAAATTAAATTTATTGGCCGAGTTCGGAATGATCTTGAAAACTATCGTACACGTATGGACCCATTTCCAGTAAGTTTTAAATACAAGCGGCAGGCACTTTTTGTCGATGTCGATAGGCAGACTTGTACATGTAATATGTACTTGTATGACTTACGTATAAATGTTTTTACGTCTTGCAGGTCGCTGAAGCCAACAATAATAAATTTATTAAATCCTATTGCACTCCACCACATGCATGAATTTATTACTTCAACATCGGATATTGAGTGCAGTGATGACTTAGTTGAGATCGTGTACCAGCTGAATGTTATCAGGTTGACCAACTTGACAAACTCAACCGTACACATAATGACGCACGGAAAGGTACCTCAACAGAAGTTCTCTTTTGCTTCCAGGTTAGAGGTTTAAATAATTTTGTCACACATTCTTTAACGTGTTTCAGAGTGCCAGCAACATCATCAACATTCTCACCCTATATTCAAAGTACGTTGAAAAGCTATCCACCAGCTACGACCTGCCAAATTCGTTCCTTATTAATTTAATCAAAGAGGGGTCAAATCTAACACTCCCGATTGGACAGAATTTAGTTCTTGTAATTTTAAACCGAATAGTCTGTACAAATGGACTGCAATCCAACTGGACCAAGAATGAAATCAAAGAATTACAAGAAGTTACTCAAAAGGTATAGTGAATTTGTATATTTCAGTGCTGATCACTTTCAGAAAGCATTTTTAAACTAGGTATGTGTATGTCTTGCTATTGTCAGCTACTGGAATCCATTGCTGCTAATACGAGCTTAACGGATAATAAAAAAAGAGGAGGAGTCATACATCAACAAGACGTAATAATAATCAGCCTGCATTGTTTATCCGACAATCTTCACGGCCTCTTAGACATTGTATGGGGTTCAGATGATAAGGATAAGCTGCTACCCATTTTGAGCCATATGATTTATCTGCTTATGGGACACCTGAAGGGAAAGTGAGCTTTGTTGATTGACTGTACTTGTTTGGTGTCATTGAACTGTAATCCTATCAATCAGTGCATACTCCTCAGTTTTCAATCATTCTTTTTGTGTACGCATAACAGAGCGAGTCCTACATTCTCTCCAACTACTTTACTGCTGACGAATTTGACCAAATATACTCACCTACGGAAAGCGTGGAAGAAAGAAATATTTGAATATTTAATTGATTCCACGTTCTTTAAAATGAGTCTTGAAGATTTCTGCCAGTGGATACTCATTTTGGATAACATTTTTAGTCAGGACAAAACTAGTTTCACCGAGCTTATTGGTAAGTATATATTTTTTTACTATTATTTGCAAATTGTTATCGATGTTTCCGTTAAATAAAATAAATACAAGACAATTTTAATATATTTTCAATATATTCAACAGCTCGAGCAACTGTTCCCACATCAAATTCCCTGAATATTTTTACATCAAAGGAAACAGAATATGAAAATCGAGCATCTTTGCTAAAAAGGCTTGCTGTGGTAATCTATTCCTCAGATACGGATGAGTATATTAAGTACATCACAAGCATTCAAGGTAGATTGTCTAATTTATTGGGATAACACATGAATACCTAAATACTCATTCATTCACTGCAAAACTGCATTACAGAGATATTTGGACGAGAAAAGTTTTTCTGGTCACATTGGTTTACTGGTCTATTTGTTTTCGCTTTTCTAGAAAGAATTTCTGAGTCCCTAAAAGCATCTCCGAATGTAATTCCGAACATCCAACTGAATGTTTTTCTTCTGTTTCGAGTCTTGTTAAAGAAGCTTTCACCTTGCCATTTAACATCTTTGTGGCCAATCATCATTCATGAAATTGGAATCGTATTCGCGATTTTGGAGCAGTACATGGTCAACCCATTTTCTGTCACACTATATAACATGTAAGTGCAATAGGTAGCTTGGTGACCAAGCACCGCCTATAGCATTATTATTATGTCAGTAGGTGAGGAATACTCCTGAAATGCATGTGGTTCTCCTGTCATTTGCAGACAAAAAGATGGAGGTGCAATCGACAAGTCATGGTCACAACTATTCAGCAGTGTTTTCAAACTAATTCGGGAGGCAACCAATCTGCCAATGTTTCGGATGTACAGTTGGAATTTCGTTAACAACATTATTCCACATTTAAAGCAACTTAATAAGGATTTAATCACAGATTTTGAGAACAATATTTCAAGTATAGATGATGATTTTATTGAATTGTAATCATTAGTATTTAGTTAATTATTATAGCAACAATACTTTCTTCTTTCTTGATACAAAATCTATGTGTATTTCAATGTAGAATAGCGTACGCACAAGGCACGTGTCAAATATTTTTTGCAAACACTCACAAATATAAAAAGTAGCGACACCAACCTTTGTGTCTAGGTAATAAGTGCAATAGTATAGATTTCGTTTTTTCTTTCGCACAACGTTAGAATATGAAGTATCTTTACGTTTGCTTTTATGTGATATCATTATTGTGACCCTAATAACAACAAAAGTATATGAATAAATAGATACTTCGACATGTAATAGAAACGTAGTGGAGGTATCCATATGTATGTAGGTGTAAATTGTAAATATTCGTAGGACATAAGTCGCAGTGTACAGTAAATAATATGAACTTTAGCGCGAATTTTATACGCACTTCCGGTAAATTATTATGCGGTACTGCTACTGTTGTAACCAGCATCCGTGCTACATGCTGTAGGTAGACCAGGATCATGCGAAACCGAAACTTGACCGGCTATTTGAAGAAACTGTGCAACTAACTTAATTCTTGTACAAGGTGTAATCAACGTGAGAATATATCGCATAAATTCTTTATAGTTCATAATATAATATATGCACATTTAATAAATAATAGTTATAGCCATTATTCCAAAAAATATGAACTCACTGTATGTTATTGCAACAAACGTTTGCGTTCCATTTTAATTGCTTTTTAAATATGTGAAATAAAAAAAAAATGAAGTCATTTTAACTGCCAGACTGTCTCATTTTGTCATTCCATTCCATTCAGTGATTCAATTCCTCGTATACAGTCCTAGTTTTCCTAGTCCTATCCTAACCATTGTTTTCTTCGCTAATCAGTCGCCCTAATGTTTTTAATGACCGAAACCATTCGGTAATAAAGTTTTTATTCCATTAATCCTTGGGAAAATGCTCTTAAAAAGTTTACGTGCCCAAGAAGCATCTAGTTCCAAAGCGGTTCAAGTCCATGTTTGTCAAAATGGAGAGAGTTATACGTAATTTGAATTTACTCCACCGGAAATAAATAATTACAAATAATTCAAGTGTCAAAGCAATGTCGGGGTTTCTCCTGACTGGGTTTGGCAACAATGACAGTTCCTGGACAACTTTGTCCTCGTTCTCAGCGTTCTAATATTGGACACATAGGGCTCTTGTTCAAAAATGACTTTAATGTCTACATGCTTACAAACGGATGAAATGAGAATTTCTTAAGGAATATTAATGAAAAACAACTCGGACGTGTGCAAGTACAACAAATATTTTTTTATTATTCTCGAGACAACCCGGAGGCCTTCACAACTACGGGCTGACTGTTTTTTTGACACCAATGACTTCGTACGTAATAATATAGTTTTCGCGATTCCGTGTACGTGTAACTTTGCCGGAAAGTCCGGACAATTCGGGCTTTGTAGTGCTTGATATAACCATCCCGCTTTGGGGGAATTATCAGCAGCTCGGTATCATTTTCATCCTTCATCTGGTCAATGAAGGCTCGGTTCGACTTCCTGGAATCAAATATACATATGTGCATATTGCATATATACATATAAATAAAACATTAAATTGGTAGATTCTAAAAACATTTAATGAAAGGAAAATTGCAGATTTGTGTTTACTCGGACGATGAATCTAATAGCCTAGGCTTAGACGTCCAATTTGAATTTAAGTCCGCTTGAACTGTGCAAGATGACCTGCTGCATGGAAGGGACCTTTACCGTGCAAATCATTTCCAAAAAAGTTAAGATTTTTAAGAATTTAAAAAGAACAGCTTAAATAATAATTACATATTATGTACATTAAATGCATTTGAATGTCCTAAAAGGCTGATTAATTTTTACTTGGCATAAACAGTGCTGGAAGAGACTTTACGGAGAAGTTTCTCATCTTTCCCCTGCAAAGAATTCCGTCCTTTGAGTGGGGCCATGGAACCGCTCCGGGCAGCCCGGATGGCCGATGGCTTCGGCGGCCTGGAAATGGCATAAATTCTGGAAAACCGGCGTTCCAATACAATAAATTTTATTTAAAAAAAAAACTATATAAAAACTCAATTCCAGCCAAGAAATGTAGAAATCTGGACAAAAAACGTACAAGGACGCTCCAACACTGTACACGGAGGCGCTGGAGGATTTCACGCAAATGGGAGTCTTCTGGGTGTCCGTGCTTTTTGCCCGGACATCACGGCGGCTCTTGGTATGGGTATCCGATTTGGAACAAAGGGGGTCCGACCCGGACATGTATTCCGTTTTATTTTCCACACCTAACCAAATGATGGAGTAGGTAATTTCCATCACAAAAGATTACAATATTACAAATTAACCCGAATCCCTATTTAGATTTGGGTAATCACTTGCGGAATCCTCCGATATGAATGGAAATTCCCCTTCCCGGATGTTTGCGGCAAAATCGTAGGGATCTTCTGGTTCATCTATAATTTTGGAGAATAAATTTTAATCTCGTGACATAAAGTGTTTTTAGTTTTTATTAGCCTGTATTTTTAGTTTTTTAACAAAGAATGACATCCGAATAAATATGAGTTAAAATTCGAATTAAAATAGTGTTTTTCCTAATTTTGAATACAAATTTAAATTTCGGATATCTAAAATATGAATTCTAATTCCAATACAATTTTATTCAAATATTCAGACATATGAATACGTATTTAAATACTTTTCGAATATGTACTGTTAATAATGTATTTTTAATGCAATCTGGCATAATTTTTAGCTTAGAATAATCACAAAATCAATATACAAAATTATAAATTGATTCAAACGTCAACTTTTGAATACGAATTTTAATTCCGAGTGTGTTTGTAATTATAAATTCCAATTAAAATATTTTTCTGACAAAAATATGGATACTAATCTCGATTAAAATACTGACAAATATGAATATAATTCCGATTTGAATTCGAATATGTACCGATTCGGATCTCAGACTTTGCTTCCTACTATAAATTATATGGAGACTTGAGCAATGCAAGATGTTTTTGACTGACCTGGAGCAGAAAAGCAACTGGACGAGGACTGGGATCGCTTGTCAAATTTTTCGTCAGAATCTTTATCTACTTCCGGCTGGAATTGGTAGACATCATTCACTGTGAATATGGGACGAATTAATTATTGAAATTAGAATTATTATAGAATAAAATTAAACCTATGTAATGGAATCAAAGGGTTGGGGCTGCGCATAATTTTCTGGAATTAATGTTATAATAAAAAGGAGGTAAAAAAATAAAATGAAAATGTAAAATTTAAAAATGTGGTTAAAAATAACGGCAACGTTAGCAACTCACAGCGTTGACAATCACCTGATTCTGCACAGGCCCGAGCATGAGCGCCCGCTCTTTGCCTCTGCCCGCGTTTCTTATTCTTCCCGCTCTTTTTCGAAGACTTTTCGCCCGGTTTATGATTGTTAGTATGATTGCTACTAAACAATGGAGAATCCAACATCGTCCGAACTTGCCGTTCCCGTTCCCATTCCTGGAAAATCTTCTCCGGCGGAGTGTCCAGCACCACCTCGCACAATTGGGTATTGAGCTTGTGATAGGAATATTCGGAGGACAAAGAGAAATTTCTCCAGGAATCCACCCGGCTCAGGGGAGGGCGGGGTGAGTTGGAGGAGCAACTTTCTTCCACTTCGATCACTTCCAATTCCGAGTCCGACGGCTTGGAAGAGCCTGGTTGGATGAGGGAATATTCCAATTGGACTGTCCTGTTTGGGCGAGGACCTTCATTTTGGGGCTGACCCGATGTCAATGGATTCTGACTGGAATTCGGAAGGGGGATTCTCAGCAGGTTTGAATGTGTCCGAAGAATTCTGGGGTGATTTGTCGATAATCCGACTTCGGATATTGGGTCACATGTGTTGCCCTCGGAGTCTTGCAGTCGATTATCTGTTGATTCCCACCCGGAAGACACTTTTCAGTTTTCGGAAGACATTTTTCAATTTTCGGAAGACATTTTTTAATTTTCCGAAGACATTTTTTAATTTTCCGATGACATTTCTTTATTTTCCGAAATATTTTTTAATTGTCCGAAGACATTTTTTAATTTTCCGATGACATTTCTTTATTTTCCGAAATATTTTTTAATTGTTCGAAGACATTTTTTAATTGCCCAAAGACATTTTTTAATTTTCCGAAAACATTTTTTAACTTTCTGAAGACAGTTTTCAGTTTCTTGTCATTTCTCACTTCATTTGTAATTGTTATTTTACACTTACCATACTTATTTTTACTTTTAGAAAGATTTTGCAAGGCCTCTCAGATTGACCAAAGGCAAGTTATTGGAATGAATATGAATCTCAATCGCTTTGTGCGTGCTCTCAAATATCGTGGGAAAATTGCAAGCCGGGAGCAGAAATATGAGTAGTTTAATATTTAATTAAATACGAAAATTAAAATTTCAAAGTTCACCATTTGTTCCCGGGAGTTCCAGCCGAATATCGGGGCCCATCGACAAATTAGCGGCGATGCTAGTTCTGGGCCTTGCATTTTTACTGTGAAATGAGTTTTTTCATTACGAATGAAGCAAAATAAAAATGAAATGTAAGAATAAATAATATGTAAGTACACAGTACACACGAAATAAAAATTAATGAACATCTGGTTATATTCCTATTTGTTAACGATGAGTTTTAAATAATAACGATCCGTTTACTAACGTTGTCGGATCGAATTTAGAATGTAAACTCGAGAAGTTTGCCGAACTCGGTCTTCCTTTCCCGGCCTTCCCCATTTTGCCATCCTCCAGGTGGGCCACAACATAATCTGAAAAAAAATAGTAATTCGCCATTTTTTCTGTAGTCTCTTTGATCAACATCATTTTACCTCCACAAAGGAATTTCATGTCGAATTCCCGAGAATTTGTAATTAAAATTCCCCATACATACATTGAAACTTGAGACTCCAAGGCGTCTTGGAATTAATGCTTTTAAAATTAAATATTGACCCAGGCCTTACCTTGGCGCATACTGCTATGAAACATGACCTGAGTACTTCCCTGGAGATTCAAAGCCTCTTTCAAGGTCTCGTAATCCTTACATACTTCAACGGAGTTGGAAGCTATAAACAAAAAATGTATGAAAAAAAATCAGAGGGATTTGTTTACATGGCATAAAAGGTCCCACGGTGCCTATGAGGTGTTTAAAGATAAAAGAGAATTTCTCAAGTGGAAATGTGAGAGAAAGGAGATAAAAAGGAAGGAAATTAAGTTTTCCAAAGTAATTACACACAGAGACTTCAGAAGAGGAGAAAAAGGATTTAATGAGACGGATCAATTTCAAAAAAAAATAATGTTCTAGTACGGCATGACTTCATAGAAGTTTTTAATTACTTTTCCCCGGAATATCGACCGCCAGAACCCGGCAGGATGGACAAGTTTCCGTTAATTCTTGTAACATGGGCCGAACGAGGGCTAATTTGGGAACTTTTATTAAAACTTCCACATCACTCTCATCCGAGCTGGGATCTTTGTAGAACTCATCCACTTCTCGGGCAAAGGCTGGCCTTATTCCCCTCTTCCGAGGAGTTTCATAAGGGTTGTAATCACCCGCCTGATCCTCCTCCGTCTCCTCCCCACCGGATTTTTCCTCCTCATCTAATGCTGGTTCTTCGAGGGGGGGAAATGTAAACAGTCATTTACAATATTAAAAGTAAAATAAATAATAAACACAAAAAAAAAAGGCAGGGATTATAGCCGTAGTTTGAGGGATTTCGTCAATATTTGCCCAGCTGGAGAATTTAATAGTCAATTGTTTATCGTGCATAAAATCTTTATTATTTCTCGTGTTTACCCGCTTCTTCAATTCCCCCCGGATCGTCTTTGTCGGCTTCCTTGGAATTCTTATTATTGTTATCATCCGCTCCATCTCTAATGAGCTCCTTAGCATGCTTCCATATGGCACGGATTTTCCCGGAAGTTCTGGAGCCAAATATTTTTTTTTTAGTGCACAGGATTTTTATGGGAATCATGTTTTATATATTTTGATTAGTCATAAAGGCCTTTGGTAGGAATACATAAAATGTTTTTGGTATGAAATCCCATTTGATCATTACGGGATGAAGTGCTTCGCGGACAGATTGGAAATGGAGGCCGACTCGGTGCTTTTGACCTCCGAATTCTTTTTGTTTTGATTGAGATTGAGCGCCGAATTTCCTTTTCGGGCCTTTTCCGGCTTTTTGAGGGATTCCGTGAGGACGTTGTCTGGGCCTTCCTTTGATGGCCCCTCAGCTTTTTGGTCAATGTCCTGGGATTTTGCCGCATTTGTCTTGTCTGGAACTGTTCAGATGCGTGAGCAAGTCCAGATCATAGTCACAAATTTTAGAAAGGTCAACATGGACATTTATTTCCAAAAGGACATATTTTGCCATGATACATGTTAGATGTCGCTGGGGAATTACCTGAGGAATTCCATTCTTCTTTATTTGTCTGGTTGTTCTCCTTTCCCTCATCCCGTGGGGATACCCCGGATGAGCTGTTATTGGAGCTCAAGTCCATTCGGTTGCGGAAGTCTTCAAAGGTCGAGATCATATGTTGACTGAGAGTTGTGGGGCAATCGGCGGAGTAGCCGGGGGTGAAGTTGAGATCTTGACAAAACGTTTCTGCCAGAATCACCGTGCTCTTCTTCCGTTTGTCTACATTCATAGTAGAGCTCCGAACAAATCGGATTTTTTTCGGATCTGATTTGTATTTGATTCGGATTCGAAAATTCGAGTATTTGAATATTTAAATCTGGATTCAGTTTTTGAATCGGAAAATGGTTCCGTTTTTATATTCTTCGAAACTGGATTCGAAGATTAAAAAAAACCGGGACATTCCAAATTCGAAAACTCGAACTCGGTTCGTACATCTGCAGAAATATCCGATGTGGATCTGAATTGGAATTGGAATTGGAATCGAAATTGGTTTCGACTCAACATTCAACCCAAATTTTGACGCGAAAAATGGGACGACCAAGATTACTTATGTACCATGCAATTGTAATGGAAACCTTCTGATTTCCCCACGTTTTGGACAGACTAGCAAATCCGAGTCGAAGTCAAATCGAGCCAATATGTAATCGAATATTTCATGAATGCCGACTTGTATTCGATCTGAATTATGGAGGAGGAATTCAAATATTCTTCAATGATTGGCAATGAAAAACAATTCCGGTTTTCCATGTACTGACACTGATGTGATGTTACGTAGTATTCGAATCGAATATCGAATTAAACCAAATCCAAATGACTCGATTTCTCGATCTGATTCCAAAACTTGGAAGCTTGTATTTGAAATTTGAATTTCGAATACTCGGATTCGTTCGGAGCCCATTCGTAGTAAGTTTGGAATCACTCTGAGCCACTCACCGTCCTCGGCTCCTGGATTGGAAGACACACTTTCGAAATCCTCCTTCTTTGGAGAAACTAAAAAAATCCTCCCGTTTCAAATTTCAAATAATGAATAATTACTAGCAAAACTACCACTTCTGTTTCCGTAGCTTTTCATTGATCAGACGTCAGGTCGTCACGTGTCACGTGTCTCGTCTGATGGTCTGATTCTGATCTAATGTCTGATTATTCTAATCTGATTCTGATGTACATGATAGGAGTTGTCTATTCTGCTGTGTTTTTCATTTTGCAAATCAGTCGCATTAATACGACTGGACAAGTTTAGTAGATTTTGGCTTTTACTATTTATTTCCCTTTTTTATCGTTTTGTTGACTTGGACACGCTGCAAACGCAAACACTCCAAACCAATGCGACTGAGAGCACATGGTCAGTCTTCGGCGCTTCCCATCGCTTAAGCGACCGGTATATTATGTTAATCAATTAATCATCATTCATATTTATAACATTAATGCGTTAGTGTATGAAATCCAGAAGACGAACGAAAAAATCCAACAAATTTCGCGAAAAGATATTTTCAAAGAGTTAAAAATGATAAATTTTAGTCTTACTCAAATAAATAAGGATGATTGAATGTCCCCTTTCTTTTATCTGGGAAACCGACGTTTTCAATATTATTTTGTATTCTGTACCTATTAATTTAATCGCTATGCTATAAGTGTAATTATTATAATTATTTTTGTTGTTTCTATACGTGATTGATGGCGAATTGAGTATGGAACTAGATCACAAGTAAAAAAAAAAAATTTGCGATAGTAAATATTGACGTCATAAATGAGTATGAAAGAAGTTATTTGCCAAGAGAAAGACCTAACGGTGGCATGAGCTATTTAATATTCAGCAAGCACCTCCAAAAGATCACTTTTGCGCTCAGGGAGTCTTGTACGAATGTAATCCACAATGCATTATTCTGAGTGTGAGTAAGAAAAAAAAATCAAAAGTCCAATCACTGCCAAGTTATATGTAATATAAGGCCAAAAAAGCGACTGACAATGAGTAACTTCATATTTTATTAACAATGAATAAACTGTGAATGGATTTACAATAAATATTTAATTATACATGTATGTATATAATCTGGTACGTCCATATAACTTTTCCTTTTCACGTCTTACTATTTAATTATTCAACGCCAGGTGTTTTTTCTCCCAAACGTACGTGTCCTCACATACGTTCAAAGATTATAATTGACATATATTTATTCACCTGTCCGTCTCTTATATAAGCTATGGTCAGAAAAAAAAACATAATAACAACATTTTCAAAAAAAAAAAAATGCATAACATCTTCGGTAAAATCCATCCTTTTTTCCACAAAAAACAAGCGTCACCTTCTCCAAGTCATTTATTGTACACTTCCTTTTTTCCCCACGCGTCTCCGGCCCCTTTAAAGGCTTTCTAGAGAAGGGCAAACGGCTTTTCAACAATTAACATGTACAAAAAGTGTCACAATTACACCTTCCAATTAAAGAGGCAATAACAAGTTCTCATGCTCTTCCCAACAAATTTTGCGTATATAAAATTAACACAAAAAAATGTTTTTTTTTCAGCTTAAAATCGTTAAATGCGACCCAAAAAAAAAAATTGTCTACACACGCTTATATAGTCACAATATATAATAATATATAGTATCATAATATAATATATAATCTCTTGAAATAATGATTTTTGCTTACACAAATATTTACATTTGTATATGTACAAGTTTACATTTGGGAGGCTTTACATGTGGTAAAAGATTGGATTATCCGTATATTTAAAAAAATGGTAGAACATGGGAGTTTCCCGGGACATTTTTTCCCCTTCCGCCGGATATTTTCGTGTTGTAAAAAGATTTTTGGGGGAGAAAGTAAAATACATAATATACATACGTATAGACACATACATACCTATACAATATTCATGTGAGTATAGTCCGTGGGAAAATTACAAAAATATAAAGATTAATAGCGGGAGGGAAAGTTATGGTTAAAGATATCCGGTTTTTTTCGGTTTTTTTCCCTTTTTTCTCGGGAGAAAAAAAATTGTTTTTATCATGCGAGTTTTTATACAGGATTTTGTTAATACATATCTATATATCTAATCGTCTGCGAAACGGTATAAGAAATTTAAAGACACACGTTGTTGTGGGTTATACAAAGTAATTAATTTGAACTTGGTTTACACCCCACAAAGGAGCTCTCAATCCACACTGTCGGTCTTTTCCCGGGTCTCGTCCGAGGCTTCGGTCTCGGAGGTTCATCCCGGACAAGCTCTTCCTCCCCGTGATGGACAAATTGATTAATTTGCTCCGTGACTTGTCTTATCGAATCATGGACATTGTGGCTTGGGATGGAGGTGGGGGGAATGGAGGAGGAGGAGGACGTGGATGGATGACCCATTGAGGAGGAATTGTTGGAGGAGGAGGCGGAAGGAGAGGCTAAAAGCACCATTTCGGGATGTCTGGAGGTGAGGACCGTTTTTTCACCCCGGGGCGGGGGTCGGGGCAAGGCCGGGGGTCGATCGATGCTCTTGTGAAGGGCGGAGCGTTGGCGGGCATTCAGGAGCTCCGCCGCCAATCTCTCGGCGGGTGGGCGGTAGAGGGACAGGCGGAGGCTGGAGGTGGAGGATCCACCGCCGGAGGGAGGATTAGTGGCATTGTTGGTGGCAGAATTCGCCATGTTATTAAGTCGTTCCTGGGATCGCCAGCCCAAATAGGGCTTCTTCACATATGTGGGCCCCACCGGGTTGACGGGAGTGGAAGGCGGCGAAATACTTGCCGAACCCGTGCTCAGCCTCCCATGACTGAAGCGGGTCAAGGTGAACGGCATTCCGTACCTAGAATTAGGCAGAGTTTCCGTTTTTTAAAGTGTGTACAATTTATATTGGCTAAATATACATCCCTATATACATACATACATATATGTATGATCATATTCTTCGTATGCTGCTGGGTAAAAATCTCTCGTTTCTTATATTTATAACCTTCACCCACGTCTTTTGCTTTGCCAAATCAATAAATCTTGGCTAATGTAACAGACATTTAACAGCCATCCGGGTTTTAACCCGCCCTCTAGCTCTCTCTCTCTCTCTCTCTCTCTCTCTTTCTCTTTCTCTCTCTTTCTCTCTCTGTCTTCCTCTGTCTTTCTTTCTCTCTCCGTCTTTCTTTCTCTCTCTGTCTTTCTTTCTCTCTCTGTCTCTCTCTCTTCCTCTCTCTCTTTCTCTCTCTGTTTTGGCTTTACATATTTTTCGCGTGTTTCTCTCTCTCTCCCTTTTCCTCTCGCTCTCTCTCTCTCTCTGTCATAGTTTTACATGTTTTTCTCGTGTTTTTCTGTTCTTTCTCTCTGTCTGTATCTCTCTCTTTCTCTTTCTCTCTCGTTATGGTTTTACATGTTTTTCGCGTGTTTCTCTGTTCTCTCTCTTTTTTCCTCTCTTCCTCTCTTTCTCTCTCTGTCAAGGTCTCACATATTTTTCTCGTGTTTCTCTGTACTCTTTGATATCTAACTTCTTTGATATCTCCAACGTCGTGTGAGGCCTTTAGAATCCCGCATTTCCCAATCTTCTTTCCTATCGCCCATGCCCATTATCTCCTCCTGTATCTCCTTTCCCACCACTTTTTATCAATTTAATTATCTGCCTCTTTCTTTCTGACATCCTCCCTAATTAATTAAATATTAAATGATTAAATCTCTCCGGGGTCCCGTATTTTTTCTCTGACTTTCTCCCATTTTTGGCCCATGACTTTCTCCCATTTTTGGCCTATGACTTTCTCCCATTTTCGGTCTGTGACTTTCTCTTTAGTCAGTTGATGAGAGGGATTCCTCCCTTTTTTGTCTTATACTTTTGGAATTTTTGTTTAGTATCTTTTCTACATTTTTTTTAGTATATTTTCTACATTTTGTTTAGTATATTTTCTACATTTTGTTTAGTATTTTTTCTACATTTTGCTTAGTATTTTTTCTACATTTTGTTTAGAATTTTTTCTACATTTTGTTTAGCACTTTCTCTACATTTTGTTTCACTATCTGGATGTTTCTCTCTATTTCTTAGGTATCCTTTTTTTTTTGTATCTCACTATTCCATTATCTTTCAATAAACTTTCTCTTCGGATTTCCCTCAATATTCTTCATTTCTGTGTCTCTTTGGATTTATATCAGTGTTATTCTCTCTCTAATATATATTTATGTATTTATTTTGATTTTATCGCCGGCTCTGGGCCTCTATTTCTACTGTAGACCCTTTCCCTATATTTCTTTGTCTGTATTCTACCTCTAACATTCTTCCCATTTGATTCTCTATTTGTTTCCTTTTGGCTTTCTCTCCATAGTCTCTCCCTTTCCGCATTTCCGCACACTTTCTCCGGGCTTTGTTTGTATGTGGTATTTTTCTGGTTGACTTTGCTTACATACTACACGTGTACTTCAATAATATCCACCTACATGCATACTACAATATGTAATATACAGACACAAAAATGTATTTAAAAACCCGTTTGGTGTCTTCCATACTCTGTCTCTTTCTCATTATATTTATTTAATTTATTCAATGTCTCTAAATGCTCCTTCATTCTTTCTCTGCTTGTTTGTTCGCCTTCTTATGTCCTTCTCCGTCTCTTCAGGAGTGGTGCACTTGAATGAAATTGGAATTTTTTTTGTTCCTCCCATATGGAAATAAAATGGTTGGGAGCAAAGACTTACGTGAAAGAAGATCGTTCAAAGGCTGAAGGACTTTGGCTGGCCGTGGAGCTAGGACTGAGGAGAGATTCCCTGGAAGAGCGGGTAACGCTCATGGTGGCGGGTCGACCACGAACGAAATTAGAGCGGTTGATACCTGGAAAGGAAAGAGATTAGAAATTTCTCCTATTAATTAATTACCTCCTCCCGATCTTATTTTTCCACGAACACAAATAAGTGCACACAAAAAAAAATACATTCACAGAGCTACTACACGGCAGCCATTTTGGTTTGGTGTTACTAAAGATTTTTTAAAATAAAAGGAAGTTTTTGCACGGGAAGAAAGTGCACGCGTGTTAGAATGTTACACCCAGAATTAATAACACAATCTGTACTAAAAGAGCGACACAATACACCGACACAAATGACAATTACGTGAATGATAGCAAAGGCTGTACGAAGACGGTGATGAGGACGGAGAGAAAAAAGTGATATTGTAAACTATTTCGAGAGAGTTTAGGATTACATTACAGAGACGTTTGAAAGGAAACTACAAGAGGAAGCTGGGACAAATAAAATGCGAAGGGGGAAAAAAGGGACAACTTTTGTGTGAAAGGCACAAGTGAGCAAAAAAGTGAAATTTTTTTTTTTTACGGAAAAAAATTTCTAAATTAACATATATATAGACATAGAGAAAAAAAAGAGTTAAATGCCTCTTCGTTTGCGAGTGTTTAGGATTTTCCCTGCAGCAGAAAAAAGGTCAGAAAGAGAGACAAAAAAGAAACGAGTTTATTAGAAGAATACAAGTTTTCATTTACATCACATATGCATATGTACATATGTACCTATATGTATACATATATCTGCATCAAACGCCACCACCACCACTTGAGTTAATTAAAAATCGTAAAAAGGATGGTTTTGCACATAGTTAGTATGTCACATAAATAATAAAAACGGAATGTATATTTTATTTTGGTAAATAAAAGTATGTTTTAATGTTTACTTAAATTATTTTTTTAATGCTGACTTAAATTATATTTTTAATGTTTACTTCAATTATTTTTTTTTAATTTTATTATTTTAATTTGTAATTAATTAATAACTAAAAAAAATGTAATTACCCGTGTATCTTCCCTGGCTCTGTAAACTGGACAAGGAATTGGTTTTGTAGGCGGAGAGCCCAGCCCAGCCTCCAGCCAGGCCACTGGCACTTCCATAGTCAGATCTTTTATTTAATTTATTTCCTCCCGGCCCATCTGTCCCTCTTTGAGGTGACACGGAATCTCCTCTTCCGCCTCCGCCGCCGCCTCCTCCGGTTGTCCCTTGTCCCGCCTGATTATGTTTCTTGTACCATTCCGGAACATCCAATTTCTGTAAAGATCTCTGGATCCGAAGCTCGTGTTCCGACAACTGCCGGCATTCCAGACGAAGCTGATTCTCCGGTGGCTATATTTATATCGAGAGCAAAAAAAAAAGGGGTAAAACAGGAGTAAAAAAAGGGGTAAAAAAATGCACTTAAAACTATGTAGAGAATTTTGGTCCCAGAAAAAAAAAATCTTCTCTCATTACAGGCACATTTCTTCCAATTACGTCCTCTTTATATCAATTTCCCCTCTCCCCAAAAGGGGGGTAAAGGGGGGGTAAAGAGAAAGAAAAAAACAAACAGAACATCTTTCCATGTCCCATATGAAGCTCGGGGGGAAAAAATGAGCCTTTTACGTAAACTGAGACCTCTTGATGTGAGGCAGAAAAACAAAAGATCAATCTTCCAGGAAACTTTTTATCTCATCTAAACACACGCTTTTTCTACTTCATGTTCAGCAAACAAGAGAAAATCTCTGTTTTTCTACTTGATCAAATACATGTGTGCACTTTTTTCTCGGCTAAAACGACTAGACTTTTAGCAGGGGAGAAGAAGAGAAGATGCAGAATTTCCAGGATCAAGACTCGTTTTTTTTTGGACCAACTGCATTCCTACTTAATTCGAATACTACGGCTTGGATTGAATACAAAAAGGATGAATAAATGCCTGGGAAATGAATGGATATTAATCAATAATAAAAATTGTGGGAGAAATTCCACAGAAGTCTCAGTTTTGGATGGGAAATTTAATTTTTGTTGAGATGGAATTAGGAAAAAATAGAGTTTGTTGGAGTTCCCACAAGAAATGGATTGAATTGCTTAAAGTCGAGGAAGAAAAGTGCCTTTTTTTTTCCTCAGTGTATCAAAATGTGAAGATATTGAAAGGAAAAACTGGGGGCTTGTTGAATGACTTACAACAGACGAACTCTTATGATTGCCATCGAGGAGGAATTCCATGGATTTGGCTCGTTCGTCGGAGTCGCTTAGATCCCCTTGAGGTGGCAGATGATGATGATGCTCATCCAAGTCTTGATGATGTGGCGGCAGAGATAATGGCATCTTACTACTTGACAGATTTGTCAAACTCTGAGTCTTCACCGTCGAGGGTGGAGAAGGCACTTTATTCACAACTACTTCCGACTCCACGTCTAACATCTCCCGACTTGCTCCTATTTTTTTTCGAAAAAACACAAAAAAAAAGAACAAAACAATTATATTTACATCCATCTTCAATTTTTTTTTCAGAGGTTGAAATCCATTTAATTACAAAGATCTTAATTGTAAACTGAATAAACAGCCATTGTTTGGACGGCAGCCTGGGGCTAGAAGCACAAAAAACACGGTTGAATGGACGTGATTTCAAATCTGATCATTTCCTTCTAATTTTTGGATGATCTGATATCTTCCAAGACAGTATAATTACAAATTCCAATACGAAGGGGCGGGGAACAGGGAATGATCAAATTTAATTTTCTCCGGGGTTGATTAGTTTAATCAGCGAACGGACGGAATTAACACGTAATTATTAATTTTTTACGGCTGATTTTTCATTCAAAAACCCCGAAAACATTTTTTGCAGTTCAAATCATTCTTTTTTTCAGTTAAAATCATTCTTTTTTAAGTTAAAATCGCTATTTTTTGGCAGTTAGAATTATTCTTTTTTAATTTAAAATCGTTATTTTTTTGCAGTTAAAATCATTCTTTTTTGTTAAGTTAAAATCATTCTTTTTTTGCAGTACAAAATACTGTTTTTGCCAGTCAAACAATTTCTTTTTTTTTCAGTCACAATTTTTGTCAGCCAAGAATATTTTTCTTAGTCAATTTTTTTCCAGTTAAACATTTTTTCCCAGTCAAAAATATTTTTTGAACATCCTAAACATTTTTTTTTCTAGTAAAAAATATTTTTTTTTTTCGTTTCAAACATTTTTTTTTACCATTTCTCTTCAGATTCCATTTTTTGTGTGGCAAATCTATATTCTCCCTGGCACGTTACATGCTAATACACATTCCGTGGAAGAGAGACAACAATTTCTCTTGTTTTTTTTCCTTATCTCCATCTTGTTCCATTTTTTGTCTCTTTCTTGTCTTCCTTCATCTTCAAAACTCATCTCATCTATATAGACTCTTTTTTTTTTGTAGTAGTCATCAGTTTTTTTTTTCCTACTCTACAATTTGTGACAGATATCCACTTGAACAAGCACACATTCCACACTGGTTAAAAAAGAACATTTCCCCCATAAATCTTTTTTCTCTCTCGAAGACTCTTCGTGTGTACACGCAATATCATTTGCACGTCTATTCCCTTCCTGCCTCCAAAAAATCCTCCACCCTTTTTTTCTCCGAAGATATCAACGCAATTCCTGATCACATTCCATTTTTTTTTAACGTAAATACGTAGCAATGTCAAACACGCACCCTGATTTCATTTACGTAAAAAATGGACTCATTTTTTTTTTGCCTCAAAATTGCACCGGAGACATGAACATGTAAGCTGGGACATCACAACAACTACTAATATTTGCTCAAGATCCTCTCTCCCTTGTCTCCTTTCTTCCGGGAAGGTAATAATAAACCACCCCGAAAGACATAATGGGAAAAGAGAGAGGGAAAGAGAGAGAGAGAGAGAGACGCGAGAAGAAAAAACAAATACAAACCAAATGTTAATGGCTTGATGAGAAAAAAAGGGTTTCAAATGGGCAAAAAATGGAGACGTCACTCCCTGTGAATTTCAAACGTCCGTTTTTTTCTCCTCGGGTGGAATAATACCCGGGATGGATATCGATGGAGCCGTATCTCCACCACTATTAACAAACACGACCGACAACATCCTTGAGAAGATGGTAAATTATCTATTCTCCGCCGGTTTTAAACACATCTTCGTCACCGATCTTATACTATGCAGGTATATAGGAAACAAAAGAGATCCAGTTTCTCGTGATATATTTAAGGTGTCTGGAATATATAGTATCTATATATGCACAGTTAATTTGGAGTCGGCACACACTGATATTTACACAACAATGACTCCCTTATATTGGAGGTTCACTTGTCAACTGTAATCAACTGTCCCATATATCTTTCACCACAACCTGGCTTTAACCACCAATCCCGAGTTAAGTACCCTCTCAATGCTCATCTCAAGCCCCGTCTCGCTCTCTCTCTCGCTCTCTCTCTCGCTCTCTCTCTCTCTCTATTTCTTCCTGGCACTCCCGTTCTCTCTGTTTTATCGGTAATTATCTCCTTGCGCTACTTTCGTTTTTACTTTCTTTTTTGTCTCTTTATTTTCTTGTAGACGCATCAGATTGCTTCTCTCTTTATATTCTCGTAGTTGTCTCTCTCTAGTTTTCTTCCCGGATCTCTCCCTCCCTTTCTTTCTCCTTCTCTATTTCTTCTGTTTCTCATTCTCCTGTTTCGTTTTTCTCCCGTTTCCCTGTTCCTCTCTTCTGTTTTCCAAACTGTCTTTATCTTTCGTTTCTCTCTCTCTTTCTCTATCGTTTGTCTATCACATTCCTTTCGCTTTCTCTCACTTTCTCTTCCGTTTGTCTATCTCTTTCTCTTTCGATTTATCTCTTTTTCCTTCGATTTCTCTCTGTCTATTTCGATTTATCTCTTTTTCTTTCGATTTCTCTCTTTTTCTTTCGATTTCTCTCTTTTTCTTTCGATTTCTCTCTTT
>JAQGBT010000946.1:0-38518 GCA_034698585.1 Disparrhopalites patrizii | reverse complement strand
AGAGAGAGAGAGAGAATACTAGATCGCCTGTTGTCTTAACCGCCGGTCGCGTCTTACATAGCAATAAGCATTTCCGCCTTTCCCGTCCTTTCTCTCTCTTTCTCTCTCTCCGCCTTTCTCTCCCCAATCTCTCTGTGACTCTCTCCTACTACATATAATAACAATGGTAGAGACTCGTAAAACGTCTTAACATGGCTCGATATATTGACGTTAATGTCCTTTTTTTATGTACACAATAACAACAACAACACTCCCCACATTTCCAGTCTAGATTTCCGTCCTCGTGCACACAAACCTCTTTTTAGGAAGAATCTCTTTCTTTATCTTCTTTTCTCTCTCTCTCTCTATCGTTTCCTTCTTCTGTCTCTCTCTCCCTCCTCTATCTTTCTTTCTCCATATTCCTCTCAAAAATCTCTCTGTCAAATCCATTTGACATCTCCAGCACTCCTCCACTCTCCCCGCTCCCATAGTGCCCTCTCCCAATCACGGTTTTGATGACGAGTAAAGCGCATAGTACAATGGGCAGTTAAACTCCCTGAGAATTACTCTCTCACGGAAAGGAGATGACACTATATGGTCCATTATTATCCTTCTCCCTCTCTTCTCTCTCTTTCTCCTTCTGAATGTCTCCTCTATTTTTATCTCCTTGAAGGAAAAAAAACCTCTTAGTCTTTGCGGTAGTCCTTTGTGGCAATTAGCGAATTACTCCATTTCCGACCTGTCACTACCGTCTGTGGAGTCCTTGTCTCCTCCCTCCACTCTCTCTCTCTCTCTCTCTCTCTCTCTCTCTTTCTCTCTCTTTCTCTCTCTTTCTTTCGACTTTCTCTCACTCCTTTTATGGACGGGGAAAGGGAAGAACTTCATCTTTTTTAGCCTCTAAACAAGTCTAAAAGTGCCTCATAGGCCTCCAACGTCCTCCTCTTTTTTCTCTCTTCTTTCTCTCTGATTTCCCTCTTCCGTCCCTCTTCTGTTCCTCTTCTTTCCCTCGCCGTCCTCTCTTCTTCCCCTCCGTCTTCACGCTTGTATTCACCCACAGAGGAATTGAACCGGAAAGGAGTTAGACAGGCTGAAAGTGAAAATGAATTGAACATGTTGACGAGCACCAACTGCTATATTCCCCGTGTATCTTTTCCGCTCCCAAACCTTATTTTTTTCTCTCTCCTTTCCCCCTCCCATAAAAGTCTGTTTGCAGACCATGCAATCAACTTGTATGGGGTGGAACATCAAAATGAAGAAATTAGAAAGAAATCCCCAAAAAACGGGATATTGTAGTAAAAAAAAGGGTTGAAGTGAGGCTTTCTCCAAAGGTGAACAGAAGAATGTGAACAGAAGATTCTGGGATGGTTTTTATCATTTCAATTTTGTATACTTTTGCCATTACAAAACCTACGGTGATGGGAGCATTTGGAAATGCCCCAAAAGTGCGGTAATTGAATTCTCCCAGTATTTCACTCCAAAAATTCACATTAAAATGTCGGGGATGAACCCATGCGCAAAAATGAGTCTTTGGTACTACTAAAAGGTATAAAATGCATCTGGATTTGATTTTTGAGGGGGAGGAAAAGTGCGGCGAAATCTCTCAAGGAGCGGAAATTATTTCCAAATATTATTACTGTTTCCAGATATTATTACCCCACGTGTGTTTCCATTTCTCGGACTTGTGCTGGAGGGTATGAAATTCAATTTTGGACTAAAATACCCGGAATTTAAAGAGCGATATCGCTCCTGGAATTTATCCACCTTACTTTTTGTTTGGTCTCGAATTTGTTGGGAGATATCTTCGTTTTTCCTTAGAACTGAATTTATTCGTATTTTTTTTTTCCGGGTGGCTACTGCAATTGGTTGTGCATATACAAAACTGACTATGAAACTGGACGGGGATCCCCAGGGGATTGTTGGAGGGTAAAGCCCGGTTTCTGGGACGCCGGGGAGAAAGGGGATTTCTGGGTAAAATGTATGCAAAATAGTGTATTTGGAAAATCCCGAAGGACTTTCCGGGTTCCATTCTAAAGTCTAACCAGGAAGGATTCTTTGAAGGCGAGGTTTGGGATAGTTTCTCCGAATTTCAAATGGGGCATCCTTATACATGGACTGCAGAATAAAAAAAAGGTGGGTATATTTGATTCACAAACGGGCTTCGGCTCGTGATTTTCCCGTCTTTGATATTTCGCCTTCATTATCAACCCGGGTTTTTTTCTGCTCCACCTTTCCTATACTTGCAATAATACTTTTCCCCCAAAAAATAGCCGACATTTCTCTGGCGATTCAACCCGTCTAAGAAATGAAAATCGAGAAAAAAAGGTTGAGACGGAAATATAAATAAATTACAAAGAATATTCTAAACAAAATAAAAGGCGGGAATTTAGGAATAATGCCCTGGAAAAAAAAAGGAAGAGAGGGAGAGAATGGAAGGCTTTTCAGATCCCAAATTTATCTCCCGGCGTCCTCACTACTCACCCAGATCAAATAAATTTTTATAATAAATGTCTTCTCTCCAACAAAAAAAGGGCACACGCTAGCACATACAAAAAAAATGAAGAGAGAGAGAGGGAGAACGACAGAGGGAAAAAAGGGTTAAATGCCGCAAAAAAGGCTGTCAAAACTTCTTGGGAGGAAATAATTTATGGGTGTCTTGCCGGAATTCTCAATGCTGTGACTCCGGCGCTAATGAATCAAGTCATTTTTATTGACGTTGATAGTTCGTGGTTGGTTCGGAATGAACACGCTGGCAACTCCTCTGACACTTCTCCTTCTAACCCAAATATTCTCCAGGAATGACTTATTCTTCCAAAATAATTTCTTTTCCCAATTCTTCTCCCGTTCTATATCATCCGGTGCTAGTCACAAGTGATTATTAGTTATACAAATATACCTTGACTACGGCCATAGAGTTAATTAGCTCCCGTGTTTCCGCTGGGCTGTCATTTCCCCCGGGAAAGGTGCTGCTGATTTCCCTGGAGAAATTTGGAGAGGGAGAAACTTATCACATTTAATTAAATGATCCTGGATTTGGAATGGACATGACATGGAAATACATGTAAGTCTCGGATTTCTGATGACAAAATTAATATTGCTTGCATTAGATATGGACTCCAGAAAATAAGTTTTGACTGGAACCAAACCGAGAGTTTCCAAAAAAAAATTATGGGGACAGACTTCGCGAAAAGGAAGCAGGCACATTTCGAAGTTTCGCAGTTTTTTCCAGAAAAAAAGGTATCCAGACCGCCTTGTTTTTGTGTTACCTGGACGGAGAAAGGGCCTGCTGTGAATAATAATGACGGGACATGATGTTTCTCCGGTGCTAAAAGCATTTTCCAAGTGAATTATCGCGTTCCTATAACTAAACAGGGATTTGCAACCGGAGCACATTTAGTTTGAAACAAAAAGGTTTTTTTTTTGGTGGGGCTGTAAAAGGCATTCGAAACCACGAGATTGTAAAAAAAAAAAACAGGGGAGACCGTAAATTAGATTACACAGCATCAATAAATGTCAACAAGTGCCTGAAAAAGAAAATTAGATTTCCTAACACCAACCACAGATGAAACGGAAGACAGACTGGAAGGAGACTATTTATTGGGACAGTGACAACATATTTATTTCTTGGGGCTACAGATAAAAGGGAAAATGGCTTTTTCAACAAAATACTAACTGAACCCAGAATTATCTACCCGATCGTACTTTATTGTTGACATCCTAATGTCTTTTACGGCTTCCAAAAAATTTGAATCAAGAGTTTCATTGGGTTCAATTATTATTTTTTAAAAAAAGTAATTTCTCCAGCCGCATGTTGTTTCCCAAAACTCCTAAAATAAACCTTTTATTTTCTGGGATTGTCGCAAAACTACGGATTTTTTTTTTCGAGCTTCCTCAGCACTTTTCCGCTTTCACTTAAATACAAAACGAAGCAAAATAAACGGAATCATGCTCCATCCTTAATTTAAATTTTAAATCCTTAACAATTAACAGCGCATTTTCAACAAGCCTATTTATGTACATAGGCATGTATTACATGGGACGAATTGTTTTTGAAGGAGAATCAAATATAGTTCTTAATTACGCCTAATATCATAATTGGTTTTTAAACTGGATACAAACATTTCTAAATATTTCGACACCATATACAACTGCGCAAAAACTGGACAGTTGTAAATTAAGGAATAATTTTGTCCATTACAAACTACATAATAGCTTTCCGGGTCATGTGCATGCCCAATTGCCCTATTACACCGTCATGGCCAGAATACATAAGGTCATTCATCTTTTGCGCCAGACAATATACAATTACACGGACACATGAAGTGTGTACATTTGGCCGTGGAAAGGTAGAATGGTACTAGAAAAATACAAGCAATGACGAACGCATGTTGAACAAGGAAGGTTTAAGTGTACTAAATAATACAGGAGGGCGTTTACATTTGTGAATTAAGTTGGTGAAGTTTATTATACTGGACGAGATGAATTTAGAATTTTATTCCATTATTATAACATACATGCTAGCTGACTAGCTTCACAAGTACACCGCAGGTAATATTTACATTTTATGGATCATCATCTGTTTTCCAAGGGGAAAAAAAGGAAACGTGTTCACTTATGTTCCTCAACAGATCTCATGGCAGTTACTCAATGAATATTACAGCATACTGCCTTGTTTTTTTTTTTTGGGGTGCACATTTTTTTTAACGGTACAGGGTGTTCAGCTAGATTCAAAGGCATCTTGGAATATTTTTGGGTTTTTATTTATTATTTTTATTATTATTATTTATTAAGAAATCAGCGTTTCACGATTCGACAAGTGATTCGATGTTTGTCAGTGCCGAAGATAGTCTTTTTTGTCTAAACGTGGCTTCAACAATAAATAAAAATCCAGTCTTCAACTCAGTCAATAAAAGTCAATAAAAGCAATGCAAATTTGAAGGCTACAGATTCAACATGGATTAAGTATCAGATGGAAATTTAATGCTAAAAATTGTCCCGTGAAAGAATTCTGGACTGAAACTTTTCACATTGTTGCAGATTTTGATTTTCACTGTACTCAAATTTTTGCCTAATTTTGAAGAAAATCCGAACATATTTTTTCATAACATTCCTTACATGGTGAAAATTCTAAAAATGCTAAAATATTAAAATATTGAATATGCTAAAATTCTAAAAATTATTAACTGTAATTAATCATTGCTATGTAGTGCAATTATTTTTGTTCAAAACATTTTGCATGTACTCCCGTTTGCCTATTTCCTCCCTGATTTGAGCATTTCAATTCTGCATTTATTTTCTGAAGCTCCATATTTTCCACCCTGTATTACATATTACAAAAACATTTCCCCATTGATCCATCTTGACCATTAAAAAACTATTACTATTCCACATTCCTTCGAAAAACTAATCATTGACCAATATTAATCTTCTTCGGGATGAACGCTGAAAACGAGATCTTATTTTATTATGTGCGCACATGTCTTAATTTTTTGTTTGCAGAGAAGAGAAAAAATAACAATGATATGCTCAAGCTCCCTCCGGACATTTCCCCGGAAGTACCCTGTACAGTCGATGCGTGCAAAAATAAACGCACACATAAATAAACAAACAAAAAAGAGACCGGATAGTTGAGCCAAGAGCCCTGTATGAATATATCCGAAAAATAAAAAAAAGCCGGGAAGTGAAATTATTTTCCCTTCTCTTCCCTTCTCTAACCCTTTCATTCATTTCCTGACAAGAAAAAGTGCAACGTTTCCCCACACTTCCGTTCCCCCAACATTGGCATGCACATCGCGTAGTACAGACGCCTCGGCAAATCATTTATTTATACTAAAAGGGGAAGGAAAAAGCCCTGTAACACGAGGATACAGAGGAAAAACAAAAACATTTTTGGAAGCTTCTTTCCTCTTCTGGTCTTCCCCCTTTTTTTTCCCCCGTTTGTTGGGGGCGGGATAGAATCCGGTGGTTTCTAGGCTGGAATGAGTGTTGGGAAAACATTCTGGAGAAACTGTGAAAAAGACAACAAACTGGAAGAGTGGAAGGCGGGTACCCCTGAAAAAAAAAAAAAGCTCTTCCTCCCTTTTTAGAAACTGGATAAAGCCAGAAAAGGACAGCTTGTCGACGGGATAGGATCTGCTTTCATTTGTACCGGGACAAAAATTAAAAAAAAAATTACCCGAAAAAAAAATTCTCCACTGAATCTTGATTGTGTCTAGAAGGGTTACTAAAAATAAATAAATAGGAAAGTGTTCCAGTGTTTACAGTATTTTACATCTCCATATATTTTTATAACCCATTATTTCCTGTTTAAGGCACCGAAGCCATTACGTCCTCCACACCGTTGCAAAAGAGTAATAAAAAAAGTTCTGTTTTTATTCCTTCAGAAAAAAATACCCGGGGAAAAAAAATACCGGGGAAAAAAACTAACAAAAGATAGTGTCTTTTGTTTCGGCTTTTTCCCATTGGTTCATTTCCCTTCACATTACGACCCGTTGTTTATCTTCATAAAATTTTACTATAGACTTGGAGAGACGTCTCTTTCCATTTTATTTTCTCCTCCGGATTCCCTCTCCCTGGAGCTCCTTGTATGCATTAGTAATTCCAGGAGTTATTTCCAGAGGCTTTTCTCCCATTTTGTCGCACATCCCCTGCATTTTAATCCAATTGCTCCAGTTTTCCACCTTTTTCTAGCTGGTGTGAAAACTTTTTTTTCTCTTTTTTTGGGAGAAAGCAATTTTGCGAGAGTTTGATCAGATATAAAACCCGGAGAAGTTCCAGGAAAGTTTTTTTTTTTCGGGGAGATTTGTTTGGTGACGGAGGAACATCCTGGAGTTGATCTGTTACTTACAAGGATAAAAATCTGGACAAATCCGGGATTTTCTCCCAACCTTTCCTCTGTTGGAGGCTCCTTATCTCCAGAGGCAATTCCAGGTGATAATCTGGATGAAATTAATTAAAAAAGGGAGATAAAAACCCGTTTTTTTGGGAACCAAAATCCCGTGATAAAAGCCGGGGGTAAATTGTCCCTGGAAATTTCAAGGAAATCTGGAAGTGCTTGTGGCCTTTACATTGTAGTTCTTTGAGAGGTTTTATCCAGTTTATTTTTTGTAGATTTTCGTCCAATAAAATCCATCCAGTTTAAGTGATTTTCTTGATTTTGGTTTAAGTGAGGAAAAAAAGGTGATTTTATGGTCAGTGATTGATAATTTTGACATATCAACGATTTTGTCAAAGTGTTGTCTGACGCCTCTTTTGGTACCTTTTCAAAGCTTTTTTTTTTTTGGCGGCTTCTCACACCTATTGCACATTGTTGTTGTTGCCGGCATGTGATTTTTATTGTTGTGGTGGTGGAAATTCACTTTTAACTGTTAATACTGCCATTAACGGTTTAATGACGGTTCAAAATAGTTTTAAAATGAGTTGGCAGTCTGATAAAACGTTTTGCTCAAGTTTGAAGTCGTTCTGACTTCCTGTCAAAGTGTATGAAAAATTTGTCAGTCTCTAATATTGCTACCTCCAAACGAATTGTTAAAAGTGTCATTTTTGAAGAATCTAAATTGAACTACCAAAGATTTTGCATCATTAAATCACATTTAGAAAAAAATAACTGTGTTCATCTGTCTGCCAATTTGTAAGAGAAATGCCGAAAGTCTCTGGACCTCAATACGAAGGTATGTCATGAATTTGGTAACAATTAGTTATTTTTTTACATTTTGACAGTTATTCAATGTCAATTTTCCATATTTTTTGAAACCTGATTTTCGAACAATTGATGTTGCTTGTTCTTTATCAGTTGTCATTATCTTTGTACGGATGTTAATTTAATGTTTAACAACCAATAATTTGTGGTTAGTATTATCGACTGGATTTCAGAAGTTCCACCGTATTATCCCGGAAAGTGCTACCGACTTTTATTTGTTTTTGTTATTTAACCTGAAATCAGTTGATTCAACTCGTTTGCGGTTGATTAGATTTCCCGTAAAATTAGCCAGTGTCAACTGGCAATGTCAATACAATTCGATACCGCAAATAAGGTAGAGAACCCAATGTACGAGGAAAAATTCTAGATCAAACTCGATGCAGGAAAATTATGAGTTTTAAACCACAATTACTGAAGTCATCCATTATAACAATCACAGTTTCAATAGCCAGCGTCATTTTGTCCCATTTGTTGATTCACCAAATGATTCAACAAGTCCAAATGACGTTCAGTGACCGTCATTTGATCCTGTTTTGCTGATCTGTGACTCTTTTTTGACTATTGAGTAACCTCCCGGGTAATCCTGAGCTCGTCAAGACCGGGCATGAACCACGTCAAGGAAATGCTATTGACGCTATGCTTGTTGTTAGTAACAAAAAGCATGAGTTCGAGCCCCACATGACCCTTTTGATCTTCGTGATTTGTTTAATTGTTTAACTGTCAACAGGTACACGCTTATAGATTTCATTGTTTGGTCTATTCCCTCAAGTGATAAATGAGATCAGACTGCTAGATACCGTGTTGTTACCGCCAGGCTAAAAGGGGAATTTTTGAAGAGACAAGAGAGGCATATCAGTTACGCCCGCAGGAGATTTGTAGTTCGTCAAACAAACGGATTTTGAACATGTAGATGTCTATTTAATATTTTACTGGATTTATTTTTATCACCAAAAACTATTTGTTATTCAGTTGTTAACCCATAAACAATCTGAAGGAGCCTCCGTTCAACATGCTACTATCGAATGATGCTAATGAACGTGCCTCCAATCTCTCTGATTGCCCAAAATGAGTTTTTTTTATCCTTATCATCAGCTGAAACATATCTAACAGAGAGTCAATTCAGGGAATTTTCATGCAGGTTCTAATAGCTTCCTTACGTGTGACGACAACACTCTTTAATTACGTCAGGTAGGTTTTTCTATATTTTTGAACAAGTTTTGAATGATAATCATAGAAAACGTCTTGATTATTCAGTGCCTCTAACAAACGTTGTCTGTGCGTTTCGTTAAATGGTAATTGCGTAAATATTATTTTCTGGGATGGTAAACACTGTAAACAGTTTCCAGCAGTTTTTTTTACATGGTTTTACGTTGACAGATCGTATTTTACGGTGGTGCTCGGTACTACCGATCAGTGACTCACAATTCGGAGTACTTAAAACATTCACGCCATAGGTTATACCTCCTACTAATTTGCATCGGCAAAACTGTAATAACTAATACTTCAAACAAATTTTTGTTATTTAGAATTCTCTGTGTGAAAGCGTTTATGGTGTAGGGATTTTTTCAGTACACTGTCGTGACAGCTCTTGGGCCGTGAACACGCTCGCTTTAACGCTTCCCGTCAAACAAAAAGTTGTTTATACATTTGTTGGGCAAAACTGTGATTCCCCCCCCCTCTTCAACAAGTACCAGTTTCATTAGAATTGTGGTGGCTCATAATTTCCCTGGAAATTCAAGGCTTGACGAGAGTGAAGCCAGTGACAGGGTACTATCGTGAATTTTTCCTGGGACTTTATTGAATTGAAAAAATTAAGGAGTTTGGTCCTTAAATTAGGCTAGAAGCCTTAGTTTGGTGTTGGTATTTTAAAATAAATGGCATCTACTTCGAAAAAAATAGAAACGGTGGCCTTAAAAATGGAGGAGAGTCCTAATCCTACTCCAAATGCTCCGAAGGCACGAACGGTGAGCAACCGGCCTCCGCCGGGTAGGTTGCAAGTGAGCAATGAGATTCATCTCTACACGACTGATGACAATGGTAATTAACCCTTTTTTATGTATTTATATATTTGCTAAAAATAACCTGTAATCAGTGATTATTTATTCCTTCAGATAAATGCATGTACAAAAATTATACTAAGGAATATTAAAGTAATAATTGAGGAAAATCATCTCATGTGAATCTCGGTAAAAATTCCCCCCCAAAAAATTCCAAAAAAATATCCGTAGTAAATTAAGTACGAAAATAAATCCTCCTCAACATGTCAACATTTGTTTTGTAGTCCCAAATCCATAAAAAGTTATAGTACGGAATTTTTCGAAAAATAAATGCACGTGTTTTTTTAATGATTTAACCTTGGCTATTCCGAGGGGAGTAGCTGGTTGAATGAATGCGAAAATGCTAATTATTGAATTAATTATGACTCTGGTACTTCCCCAGGATCTGGAGGGAACAATATGGGAAAGTGTTTTTAGAATTTTATACGAGAATGTTAATACTTTCAACTCCCAGCCAGTCTCCTAAATGTTCAATCATAAAGAGGAGAAAAAAGCCGCATTACGACCTGCGTGTCTTTCTCTCTATTTTTACGGATGAAAAGAGCTTTTATGTCCGTACTTAAAGCAATTCGTTGGCTAGGTGAAACGACGATAAAAATACATTCATCAAGTGTACCAGACGAAATGACTTTTACAAATTTGCTGGAGAACACGTACACAATTTTTTTTTAAAGACTCCCTGAATTGTCATGCCAGTCATTTGATTTGCTTTAAGGAGCTTCTATCAAGTCACTGTCCACACTGCTGACAGATAAAAATATCCCTGTGCAGTTAATTTTGGGTATACATTCTATATGTATGGAGAATACACAGATTTGTTCGGAATGGAAGTCTCTTCAAAGGCTATGGAGATGCACTGGAGTTGCGTAATGGTCATATTTAAATGCTCAAAAGCTCCTGCATCCATGGCGAGGTTGTAACATTTTAAAACGAAAATAACCCTTGGGGGCTTCCAGGAATGTTTTGCTCTCGGCCCTCAGCTAGTGCTAATGTAAACACAAAAATGTAGGTACATATAGGGAGTGTGTAAAATGTATATATACAAATTTGTTCTATATCTATTATATATTACAATCCTCTCCATCTTGCCTTTATGGGCCCCACTGATACACATATGGCGAGAGTCACACATGAGAATGAGACTCTCTGGGAGAGTCACTACAACACATTTATTCCAATGGGACGAGAGAATGACATGACTTGAAAATATATACGTATTCCATGTACATTTACACGATCTATAGGAGATATTTACCACTTGAAATGGCTCTTTCGGCTATATCTGAATGTGAAGCCAGAATGCACCTCTACCCTTTCCTCTATAGAGGTGTACATTTCCTATGAATAAAAAATGTTTTTGTAATTGAGATATGTGGACGAGAGCGAAAGGGAATCTCGTGAAGGCGTGCGGAAGTGAGCGGGGCTTTACATATATTTTGGATACGTTTGCCAATGAATTTCAAATAGGGATTCACGTGGTAAGGTTTGCCCCTATTCTTGTCTAAAAATGTACATACAAGCGTTTATTATGGGGAAATGTACAAGATCTAAAAACTTGGGAAGATACCGTTGAAAATGTTGTTTGTGATGCCTGGAGTAATGTTTTGTCTTCGTTATCGACCTTATTTGAAGCATCATTGGGATCATTAAGAGGAGCAAAAATTAGGGGGGTACACGTTCTCAATAAAATTCGTAACGGTTGTTGTAAACGGGTAAAAATATGTGTATTTTCAAGGTGAAATTCTGTTCAAGGGAAAAGTTTGGGTCATATTGAAAGGGAGATTTGCTGATAGTGCGTATTCAGGAAGATTTGTGCGACAGAGGCGGAAGAGAGGAGTATTTATAAATCATGTCGTAAATGGAATGGAATCTGTAAACATGGGTACTTTGCGTTTTTTTTTCCTTTCTTGAGAAAGCAAAAATAAACGCGGATACTTTTACAGTATAAACAAGTGATAGTGTGCTGTTTTTAATGTGCCGTTTACAAGTCGTTGAAGGAAAATGCGTAGTTTTCTATTTTATTTCTCATCCTTGGATTTTTGTTCGGCTCTGGTCATTTCTACGTTCCTTTGAATTTTGCCTGTATATTCCCGCGTGCGATATCGAATTTAATTTCAATCTAGAAAATCTAGATTGTTGCCCTATTTACTGTTCGTCTCATCCAATCAACGTTGTCAATTTTGTCCCATTTTCGGCTCTCATGAACTCGGTCTTTGCTCCTCATTTCGATCTCTCCAAACATTTTCATCATCAATTGCTTTTCGCAAATATTTCCTATCAATTTTCCCATAAAAAATGTTCCCATTTGTCTTTATCTCCCTCTTTTTCCCCTCGTAGTTGTTTGAGGAATTTGATCCATCTTGTCGTATTTTCTCCCTTTTCATTCTCATTTCATTGTCTTCCGGCCACCCAATTTTTACTACTACAGAATTTGTGTTTTTTTTTTCTAGCCTTGACCAGGATTGTGGCTTAGGACTTTCATTGCTTTTTTTTCTATACTTATGTCTATTGACGTTACTACCGAGTACTTTCTCCATTAAAGTTCCAATCTCCCCGCCCCTTTACAGAAACAAATGCTCATTCCTCCTCCCACTTATTTGATCTCTCTTTCTGGCTATCGATTTACCAATTTCCTTTTTGGCAGTCTTCAACAACAAAATTGTTGTTCGGCACCCTCGAGATTATTAACGGGCGATGAAGAGGGGAGGGAGAGAGCCGGGAAGAAAGGAAGAAGGAGACAGGGAGAGAGAGGAAGTGATGGAGACAGACAGAGAAAGGGAGAGAGAGAGAGAGAAAAGGAAGGAGAGGGAGGAGAAAGGAGTGAAAAGAACTTGTATTCATAAAGTGGCCTGTCAAAAGTCGAATGTTCCTTGTCTGATAAATAAGCAAACAATAAATTCATTGCGCCTCTCTTTCTCTCCCTCTTTTCCTCCTCTTTTAGTTTCCTCCCTGACATTTTTGGTGAAAAGGAGCTTTTTGGCAAGAATGTTATAAGATCTAACAAAAAAAGTATATGTGACGCCCCATCATCATCCTCCTTTTTTCTCCTCCCTTCATCCTCTTTATTTCCTTTTTGCCATGTGCCGCATACAAAATTTGCTCCCTCCCTTGTTTAGCCACTCAAGTATCTGTATACAATTTTTTTTTTCTGGGTTGGTCGGAGTCAAAATGGATTAAGTTACCAAATTACCCCCGACTCCATCATCTTGTTCCATCTCGGGCTACCAGAGATGCTCTGTCATTTGAGTACATTGTAAAAATTGGCGTTTGTGTCTGTCTGGTACTACTTTCTCCTCTCATTTCTTCGAGGGTGGGAAAAGAAAGGGGGAGAAAATGAAGCTGGAGAAGAACAAGGACGAGGAGAAAAAAATAAAGAATAATAGGGAAGGATTTTCTTTTCATTCCCTTCCTTTTCTTCTGGGGATAAGGGGACGGAGTGGAATTTAATTACATTGAAGTCCTTCTTGTGACGAGTGGAGGGAGTCGGAAATTATAGTGGGAGCTCCACTGTGGAGAGACTTTCATCATTAGGCGGTTTATATATGAATTGTGTGGTGATGAGGAAAAAAAAAGGGTTGCTTTTGCTTTTTATTGTGCCCCATCCACATAAGGAAAGCGAAGAAAGGCGGAGGCGAAATGGGAACAATATAAAGAGATGAGATGCGAGGGACAAGATGAAAGAGACAGAGTGAGAGAGAGACAGAAAAAAGATCTTATTTTGCTTATTTATTACGGGGCAATTGAGTGCCTGATTGCGGTTTACGTTCTTTCTCATTCTCTCCCTTTTCTTCGATTTGGATGTAGGGAAAAGCTCCGGAGAAAGTCGGGATCAGGAGAATGCAAAAACGCATGTGTCGCTCCCAATAAGAACTACTTGGGACTGGCTTTAAGATTTACAATGTAAATACCAATGTGTAAAAGGAAAATGTTGGATTTTTTGTCAAATGGAAACAATGAGCATTTTGGAAAAGAAAGCAAAATGCCTTTTGCAGTTGGGGGGAAACATGTTTGGAGTTTTATTTTTTAAACCAGATAAAAGGGGTAAATTTTCTCCCACATTTTGCAAATGTTTTCTGTACTTTCTCTTTTTTTTTTCAAATGAAATAGGAGGTGGAGAATGTCTGTCACATTTGACACGACACGCTCTCGATATTTCTTTTCAGGGTGTTCGTCATAGGATATTTTTTGGGGGGCGAGAGAAGTCGAGTCGGCCTTTGGAGTCAAAGATCACCGGAGAAAGTAAATCTCTCCTTTCTCCAGGAGTCAGTTATCTTCCATTAGGTCATTTGAGAAGGCGGGAGAACGGGGGAAAGCATCCCCATTTTCCCCGGCTATCTTTCTCTCCATCTCGATTCTTTTAGTACATTACCCCCTAATTTCTCCCCTTTGTACTTACTCCTGGGAAAGAAGAGCTTCCTCTGTATCTTCTGATTCTTCTGGGATGTTCGTCGTATTTTTCTGAAACAGACGGAGAATGTCATGATCATGAAAATAGATCGCTTTCTCCCTTTTGTCTTTTTTTCTCTCCTCCAACATTCCTCCCGCATGTCGCATGTGACTGAGCCAACCAGAAAAAGGAAGATTAGCTTGTCTTTTCCAAGTTTTCTATTTTTTTAGGTTTAAAATGTGTATTTTTTGTAAACTATTGACATTGTAATTTCGACCCCCCGAATTGGAAGCAATTGGGACACAAATGGCTGGTGTTGACCTTTTCCACACAACCACAAAGTGCTTTCACTTTTGTACATACGACGAAGGTGGAGGGTTGAAAGCAAATTTGTTTTATTATTATAGCCACAATAATGTTTTAAGACCGTTGTTCTTCCTGAATAAATGTTGCTCTTCCCCATTTGAGGGAGGAAATAGAAATTTTGGGGAACACGTTAAGGAAGAAAGCTGGTGAGATCTTGAAGGTCCTATTTGATCTTGGAGAAAGCCTAGAGCGCTAATGAAGCTTTCAAGAACAAAGACTTTCACCAAGGCCAAAGATCATCATGCATCCTCTGAGATCTTTTCGGAAAAGATGTCACATATATTTTCGTTAGAACCTAAAGAGATCCAATCCAATCTCTCATCTCTTGCCCTTAAAACAAGAGAGAGAGAAAAAAAATTCTTTGCTGCTTTCTCCCTGAAAAAGGCACATCAAAAGCCAATACATGCTCCTTGTCATTTATGTGGTTCCCGAATGACTCGGGATGGTGCGTGTGCCCCTTTTTTTCGGTGGAATTTTGCCGACATGAGAGATGTGAGAAGATAAGAGATGACACACTTGACGGGTGGCTTGATCAACTTCTGGGGAAGTGTTCCCACATTCTTCTGTACCAAAAATTCCTCCTTCCAACTGGTTCTATTTTTTCTATTCTGAGGGAGAGAGAGAGAAAGTGTCATGTCTTTATGAGGTCTTATGTACTAAAAAAATGTTTTTTCCGCGTCAATTTATCCCGCTGTTGGAAAGGAAAATGTAAGAGTCAGTGATATAATCCTCCAATTACTTTTCTACTCATGGCCTTCCGCCCAGGAGAATTTGTCTTGTTTTTCCTTTTATTATAGGAGATCATTTTTTTTCCTGGTATTTTTTTCTCCATAGTTCTCTTTCTAATCTCTTTCTTCCGATTTTCTATTCTTGGCCTAGAATAATAGAATCACATAAAAAAGTTTGTTGCGTATCCGAAAAAAATATTACGCATCACCAAATTAATTCTTGTCTTCCCGGGGAAAGTTAGAATTTCCTGGAAACTTTCCTTCTTCCATTTTTGATTCTTTTTCTAATCCTTTTACTTACCCTGTGCTTTCAAATTCAAAAGTATTTATAGCTGAAAATAGTAAAAATAAATGCCATTTTATTCTGAAAACGACTCTGAGCAGACGTCTGACGCTTTAGAAGATTTTTTAAATTTCAATTCTCGCTCCATCGCCATTTTAAAAAAAAAATTATGAGGGGCAGTAAGTGACACTAATGAAATTACGGGATTCAAATACGTGCCATTCTCACTTTTTTTTACGGGGGAAAGCGACAATGAAAATGGGAAGGTTTTTTTTAAACGGGTGAAGGGGAGGGGAGATGAAAAAGAAAGATGTGACGGACAGATTACGAGCACATTAGGGAAATGCTGGCAGGAGTCCTGCTCTTTCCCTTCTCAATTTCGCATTTTCTCTCTCTCTCTCCTCTCTGTCGGGAAGTAAAAGGGAAATTTTGAACGATAATTTTTACGTGGGAAAAGTTTGTGCGGTGGTAGGAGTAGTAGTAAAATCCTGTTCTACATGGCAGCAACTTTACCCTGGGGAATTAGTCCGAGAGCATATGCGTATGCCAGTGGCCGGGTGAGTCTTTTCCTTTCCCATCCAAAAAAAAAATGTTTTTTATGTCCCTCTACGTTTTCCGCTCTTTGCCAGGAATTTTACTTGCAGGCGAACCAGCGCAATATGTAGAATATTTCCCCCGGAAAAACGTGCAATCACTGGGTAGGGGAAGATGGATCTAATGGGAAGCATAGTACGCATAGGGAAGGGAGGAGGATCCGGGTGGGAGATTTATTGTGGGAAATGAAATGTGCTGGAGTGATTATTATTATTACACCAAATAATTAGCGACTCACAATTTTAACACCCATTCCCTCTCTCTCGTCTCCCCTCGTCCAATTCTCTCTCTCGTCTTCCTTCGTCCGATTCTCTCTCTTTTTCTTCCTCTATCTCTCTTTTTCCTCACTTTTTTCTTTGTTTTTCTCTTTTTCCTCGCATTTTTCTTTGTTTTTCTCTTTTTTCTCGCCTTTTTCTTCGTTTCTCTTTTTTATCGCATTTTTCTTCCTCTCTCTCTCTCTTTTGTCTCACGTTTTTCTTTCTTTGCTTCTCTCTTTTGTCTCACGTTTTTCTTTCTTTGTTTCTCTCTTTTATCTCACCTTTTTCTTTCTTTGTTTCTCTCTTTTATCTCACCTTTTTCTTTCTTTATTTCTCGCTTTTCTGGTCTTTTCCTTCCTTTATTTCTGGTTTCCCTCGCATTATTCTTTCTTTATCTCTCTTTCTTTTCCCTTCGTTTTTCTTCCTTTATTTCTCTTTCTTTTCCCTTCCTTTTTATTCCTTTATTTCTATTTCTTTTCCCTTCCTTTTTATTCCTTTATTTCTCTTTCTTTTCCCCTTCTTTTTCTTCCTTTATTTGTCTTTTTTTCCCCCTCCTTTTCTTTCTTGTATCTCTCTTTCTCTCTCCTTTGTCTTCCCTTATCTCTCTTTTTATTCCTATTTTCTTCTTCCCTATCTTTTTTCTCTCCCGTTTTTCTGCCTTTCTCTCTTTTTTCTCTCTCATTTTTGCTGTCCCCTGTGCTTTCTCTCTGTCTCTCTTTGCCTTTCTTCCTCGCCTTCACTCTCCCTTCGCCTTTGTTTCGCTTCTTCTATCTCTCTTTGTCTTCTTTTGTCTCTTTGCTTTTCTTTCAATCATTCTGTCTCTCCGTTCTTTCTTCCGTTTTCCCCCTCGTCTCCTCGCTTTCTCTCTCTTTGTCTTCCTTTGTCTATTTTTGCCTCCCCCCCTCTCTCTCTCTCTCTCTTTGCCTTTCTTAATTTCCCCCCTCTTTTCGGTACCTCGAATTTCTCATTATCATTCTCTACTTCTTGGTCATTCTGATTTCCCTGTTCTCACTTACTCCTTCCGGTAAGTGTTTTTGTACCTCATTCTCTCTTCTTTTCGTGTATTTGTCCTCTCTTTTTTCTCCATATAATGTATGCTCTTTGGCACTATCTGGCATTTTTTATAATTGCGGACACTCTCGTCTCCTTGTATTTTACGTTGGCACTCTCTCCTAGTCTTTCTGCAGGCTCTCTTTAATTCACATTCTTTTTCGTCTCTCCTCTCGACGCTTTCACTCTCTTATTTCCCCCATTTTCTTTCTTCTTCTACATTCTTCTGTCTCTTTTGCGTTAATTCTTTCATTTAATTCTTCCTGCTTTCTCTGGCCATCATCTATCCTTCCAGTACTCCTCCCCTCCGTGTTTTCCTACCAAGTTCCTATTTACCCCATTCCCATTGCTTCCTTTAATATTTGTTGATCTAATTTGCTTTTTCCGAAATAACGAGGGTCTAGTACCCGCTTGGTTGTGTCTATAATTATTTTAGGAAATGAGAAAAACCGCAAGCCCAATCCAAAGCATGTACATAAACAAGGGATAACCGCGTAATAATTGCTGAAATATCTTTTGTTAGTTATACCCTCAGGCATTAAACGTATATGGGTATATCCTAGTATAGAATCTATACTTACATATATACCCCAAGTTTTGAAATCACTCGTTAACCCGTGAATCTGTTGACCTTTAACCCACATTTTGTTCTCGCTGGGCCTGTGAACAGCGTGGAAACAATTTCTATACATTTTTCCGTGTGGGTAACAAAGGAATTTTTTGAAGGGAAAGGAATGTGAAAATAAAAACAAGCTTTTGTTCCTCCAGAGAAGGAAAGTAAAAAAAAAAATGGTACGTGCCTTTGTAGAAGAAAAGGGAAGAAAAAGATAATAATACCGGGTGACAAGGATACTACTCTACTTGAGGAAGAATGAGGTGGAGAGTGAGGGAAGCATGTCGATAATGGTGGGATTGGCATTCGTATAGAGGAAACAAGCTCATGAGTGTACACATATTTTGCCTCTGTACAGCGTTTTTTTTTTTGGTGCCTTCTTGAAGGATTCCCTCAGTTGCAAAAAGAGGCTGAGCTAACTAATTAGAGTTGTTGGAGAGAAACATGTACTAGTGGTGAGCCTATTTTTTTTATGAATCTCTGTCTCCATATAATTTTTTCCCCCTTCCGGGCACACACCCACATGTACAGTTTGGCGTGTGTCAGCTGCTCCCGTTTATGTCACGCTCGTTGAATTTACTTTGGAGGCTTTGACTCTTTCCAGACCTTTTAGGCATTTGGTGGAAGGAGAGGAGAGTTGACATAATTAAGTGACTGTACTATTTCCAACGACAATGACGGCTTTTCGCTTGTCTTCCTTCCCAGTCCTCATTAACCATGAGGTTTCTCCTACATGTTCCGTCCTTGTCCGTCCCTTTTTCCTTTTCCATTGCAGAATAGTAGGAGCTTTCAATTCCAAAAGGCTTTTATTCTCCTACTTCAAATTAACTCCGGGGAAGGGGAAAATGCGGTTGGCGGGGGAGGGGGAAACATCTGCATAGAAAAATTACGCTGGAAGAGCACAAAATGATGGTCCTTTTCTTTCCGGGGAGGAGAAATAACATTGCGTGCTAAGCTAAAAGAAAACATTTCCAGGCTGTGAAATACTAAAGAGGGGAGAAAGAGAGGCGGAAGCAGCTTGCCACGGGAGGAGAAAGTCCGCAGTTTTTAGGTGGCTGGAAATTCGGAGAATACAATCAGGTCGTAATTTGTACTGGAATGAAGAGTCAGAGAGTGGGATGGAATAATTTGGGGGGAGAAGGCAACGGGAGAAAGTAAAAGTGGATTTTTCAACGGAAAATACATGGAGGAAATGCGTGCGAATGAGGATTCCTGGGTGATTGGAACAAGGCGCATTGTAAAGGATAAAACAGTGAAAGAGGGAAGAGAGACAATCGGTGAGATAATCGGAGAAAGAAAGAAATCAGGAGAGAGAACGGGCGAAAGCAACGAAAAGGAAGTACGAGGGAGAGAATATTACACAGAGGAAGAATTAATGTACAGAGAAAGAATTAAGAGCGAGAGAAAGGACATGACAGCAAGAGAGAAAGCAAGTGAGACAGAAAGAGAAAACACGACAAAAAAAGAGAAAGTGACAGCGTAAGCGAGAAAGAACAAGCAAGCAAGAAACCAAGAGAAAAGGCGAGATAGAAAGTAAGAGAAAAAGCGAGAAACCAAGAGAAAAGGCGAGATAGAAAGTAAGAAAAAGCGAGACAGTAAAGAAAAAACGAGAGAGAATGAGAAAAATCAAGAAAGCGAGAAAAAAGTACCAGAGATAGTGAGAAAAAGCGAAAAAATAAAAGGGGAGAAAGCCAGGGTGAAAAAGCGAGAAAATAAGGGAAAAGGCGACAAAGCCAGGGAGAAAAAAAGAGAAAGCCAGAGAGTAAATAAAAAGCGAGAATTAGAGAAAGCCAGAGAGTAAATAAAAAGCGAGAATAAGAGAAAGCCAGAGAGTAAATAAAAAGCGAGAATAAGAGAAAGCCAGAGAGAACATAAAAAGCGAGAAAATGAGAGAAAGCCAGAGAGAAAATACAAAGCGAGAAAATAAGAGAAAGCCAGAGAGAAAATACAAAGCGAGAAAATAAGAGAAAGCCTGAGAGAAAGTAAGAGAAAATACAAAGCGAGAAAATAAGAGAAAGCCTGAGAGAAAGTAAGAGAAAATACAAAGCGAGAAAATAGGAGAAAGTAAGAGAAAAGGCGAGACAGTAAAAGAAAAAGCGGGAGAGACAGTAATCAAAAGCAAGATAGCGAGAAATAAATTCAAGAACTAGTGGGAAAGCCAGAAAAAACAAGAAAGCGGGAGAGAAAGTACGAGAAAAACTAAGAAAGATATAGTAAAAGTAAAAGAAAAAGATCGAGAAAGCACGAAAGATATAATAAACACGACAAGATAAGCAAGAGAGAAAGAAGAAGTTCGAGAAAAACCGATGGAGTAAGCAAAAGAAAGCTCAGTCTTGGAATTTAAGGTTCAAAGAAGAGAGATAAAGCCACGGAAAAGGCTTGACCTCCCCTGCTCCCGCCCATGACCCAGGCTAATGGGAAGCCCATGTGGTCGTTGTGCCTCTAAATTGCATTATCCCATCAGAGAGATTGAGAAAAGGGGGAGGGAGAGTTAAAAAAAAAAGGCATACTAAAATGCCCTTGGCTCAGCATCCGCATAAATGGTGGCACATTTTGTGTGTATACATAAAAAGACAGCAGACCTAGAAGGCTTTCTCCAAAGGGGAAACTGTGTGTACGTGCATTTTTCCACCTCGCCCCTGCCCCTTTGGCAGCCTCATACAAATTGACAGTTAGGGAGATGGAAGGAATACATTTGCTAGGGTCTATCCTCTATATGTACGTACATATGCATAATGGCAAGATCAGGAGAGGAGCTCTCCATGCGTGGAGTTGTAAATTCAATATGGAGGAATTAAATATGCATGAGCGAACAACTTTATCAACATGGCAGTCTTGTGGACCAAATTGCAAGAGTAGTTTTTTTTCGCTCCAATATCTATATGGATCCGGCGAGTGAGTTGCACGTGGGTCTGGTTTTTGTTAGCAATTCTCATCGTCATCTGGAATGCAGTGTTACGCATTTTTGCCTTCATTTGAACATTTTACCAAACACCTGAGCTTTCAAATTTATGCAAAGTTTTTTTCGTCTCATTTTTGAAGGCTTTTATTCCAATCGCCAATTCATGTTGATGTGAGCATGACATTCTGTTGGATGATGAGAATTTGGAAGGATTAACATTGAAGAGAGAATAAAAAAGTTTATTTAAAAGAGTGCGCACCTTACGGATGATCGAGAAAGCTTAAGACAATAAAAGAAAAAATGGTCAGAAAAAAGAAAGTGAAAAAATATAAACAGAGCAAGTGAAAAAGAGAAAAATGAACATCGAGAGGATCAAAAAGGAAAAAGAGAGTTAAAGTCGAAAAAAGAAAGCCAGAGGAAAATAAGAAAGAGGGAAAGTCGGAGGAAAATAACAAAAAGAGAAAGTCGGAGGAAAATAGCAAAAAGAGAAAGTCGGAGGAAAATAGCAAAAACAGTCGGAGAAACATAAAAAAGAAAATATATATAAGTAGAAAAAGAGAAAGGTAAAGGAAAATAGGAAAAACAGAAACTAGAAAAAGAGTAAGCTATTAAAGGAAAATGGGAAAAAGGGAAAGTGGAAAAAGAGAAAGCTACTAAAGGAAAATAGGAAAAAGAGAAAAAAAGGGAAAGTAGAAAAAGAAAGCTACTAAAGGAAAATAGGAAAAAGAGAAAAAAAGGGAAAGTAGAAAAAGAGAAAGCTACTAAAGGAAAATAGGAAAAAGAGAAAAAAAGGAAAAGTAAAAAAGCGAAAGAGAGAGAAATAGAAGAAACAAAAGGAAAGGAAAAGGAGAAAGTGAGAGGAAAATTAAAAAAAGGAACAGTCGAACAAAGAGAAAGAAAAAGGTAAATTAAAAAAAGGAACTGTAGGAAAAAGAGAAAGTGAGAGGAAAATTAAAAAAGGAATAGAAAAAAGAGAAAGCGAGAGGAAAATATAAAAAAGAGAAGAAAGGAAAATTAGTAACAACAAAAAGTGAGAGAAAAATGGGAAACTGGAAAAATAAAAAAGAGAAGGTGGGAGGAAAATCGAAAAGGAGAAAAAAGAAAAACTAGAAAAAACGAAAGTAAGAGGTAAAATATAAAAAGAAGAAAGCGAATGAAGAAACAGAAAAAATGGAATGTGAGTGGAAAAATATGAAGCAGAGAAAGTGGGTGGAAGAATACAATGAAGATACAGAAAAATAAACAAATCCACGTTGAGATAATAGAAAAAAGTTTAATTTGCACAAACAAGAAAAGTATTGGTTGTAAAGCGAGAGAAACACCCGAGAAAATAGCAATCCGATATAGGCAGTCGCAATTCATACAAAAAAATTGGAAGCAATACAGAAGAATACTGAAAGACCACAGATGAGAGCAGATGTCATATGTGCGATAAAGAAAGCCCCAATTTCTCCCTGCTAAGATAAGAAGCCGTCCCTTCCATGTGAGCATTCAAAATTTATACAGGCAATACCAACGGCACGCAGGTGTTCGTGGGTAAGATTTCAGCCTCTGTAATAATGTGCTACAGATATGTCCCCACATCGCGCAAGGAACAGCGATATCTTTAGAGCCCAGCTATAGCATTTTCTTATTTTAATGTTTCCCATCCCAAAAAAAAAGCAAGGACCATGTGTTTTTTATACCACCAACCACATGATAGTTTCCCCCCAAAAATATGCTGAAAAGGAGAAAGTTCAAAAACTTATTTCCACACTGTATCGTTGGAAGAATGTTTACGGGATGTGATTTCTTTAAGAAACACTGCAACAAAAACTCCAAAAAAGGGTTGGCCACGTAGTTTTTTCCCCGGTACTTTTTGTCAGGATAAAACCTGATTTCCATAAATTCTTAAGCATTCCTTTTTCAATAGTAAGGTCCAGATTCATTTAGGTAGACCAAGTTTTTATTCATCTTGATTAAATTCGGTGCGTGCGTGTGATATACGTGTAAGATACCGTGTGCATAGAATGTCACCAAAGAGAAACTAAAAGTGCTCCGGGAAAAACCTGGGAGTGGGTAGATACGTGCTTTCACCCTCTTTCACTTGATTTTCGTCCCTGCCCCAATCTTGACAATGACAGGGACAAAGATCACATCTCTTTAGACGTCCTCTTTAGAGCTAAAATCTTGATCTTGAAAGACTTAAGATCTCTTTCCCCTCCTTCACTCTCTCTCTCTCTCATTCTATCTCTCCGTTTCTCTCTCGTTTTCTCTCTTCATTTCTCTCTGTTTCTCAATCTTGCTTTCTCTTTCTCTCTCTTTAGCTCTCTGTCTCTCTCTTTAGCTCTCTTTCGCTCTCCTTTGCTCTCTGTCTCTCTCTTTCGCTCTTCTTTGCTCTCTGTCTCTCTCTTTAGCTCTCCTTTGCTCACTTTCTCCCTCTTTAGCTCTCCTTTGCTCTCTTTCTCTCTCTTTAGCTCTCTTTCCCTCTCCTTTGCTCTCTGTTTCTCTCTTTAGTTCTGTTTGGCTCTCCTTTGCTCTCTGTCTCTCTCTTTCGCTCTTCTTTGCTCTCTTTCTCCCTCTTTAGCTCTCCTTTGCTCTCTTTCTCCCTCTTTAGCTCTCCTTTGCTCTCTTTCTTTCTCTTTAGCTCTCTTTCCCTCTCCTTTGCTCTCTGTCTCTCTCTTTAGTTCTGTTTGGCTCTCCTTTGCTCACTGTCTCTCTCTTTAGCTCTCCTTTGCTCTCTTTCTCCTTCTTTAGCTCTCCTTTGCTCTCTTTCTCTCTCTTCAGCTCTCCTTTGCTCTCTTTCTCTCTCTTTAGCTCTCCTTTGCTCTATTTCTTTCTCTTTAGCTCTCCTTTGCTCTCTTTCTCTCTCTTTAGCTCTCTTTAACCCCTCTGTCTCTCTCTCACTTTAGCTTTCTTTTTCTTCCTTTCTCTCGCTCTCTCTTTAGCTCTCTTTCTCTCTCTCTCTCGCTCTCTCTCTGTAACTCTCTTTCTCTCCCTTTTTCTCTCTCGTTCTCTCTCTTTAGCTCTCTTTCTCTCCCTTTCTCTCTCTCGTTCTCTCACTTTAGCTCTCTTTCTCTCTCTCATCTCTCTCCGCTTACGCTCACACACTTTTCATCCACACACTGCTGATTTCCTTGCTTCGATGTAATCTTTCTTCCTGATCTTTCCTCCCTCTCTCTTTCTCTTTCTCTCGTTTATCTCTCTCTCTCTCTCTTTCGTTTTCTCTCTCTCTTATCCTTTTAGCCGCGTCTGTCACCCCCCTCCGCCGCCCCCTTGAATGAGGCTTGATGGTATTGGAAATTGAGGGAGAGACGGGGGATATAGAATTTCATTAGGTAATGGAGGCGAGGAGAAGAGAGAGAGAGTGGAGAAAGATGGGAGATGGGCAGAGAAAGGAGACAAAGTTTGTTGGTGGGAACTTTTTCCATTATGACATAAAATTCCTGGCATGTTTTTCTTTGTTGTTGTTGTTCCCTCTCCCACTCACGTAGTAAGACTAGTGCTCTTCACTAGTTGACTAACAATCATCTCCTTTCTCTCTCTCTCTTTCTCTCTTTTCTCCCTCTCACTCTCATATCTCTCCGTCTTATCCGTTAAGTAGTAAAGTATGCCTCCTCTTGTTTGGGTAACGACCCAAAAATATGAGGTTCGTTTATGCCCTGTATAGTGAAAAAAAAGTAAAGTCAATAATGGGGAGGAGATGGAGAGAAAAAGTCTCATGGAATTATCTGCAACTTTGTTTTTAGGAACTTGTAATTTTCCCTGACGATGTGCTCCTTTTTACTAGCGTCTTTTTTTGTACCAAATATTTTCTCTCTCTATTTTTTTTCAATTTTTTGTGGCTTCACACTTTCACCACGTTTGACCAAGTTTTTTTTACGAGGGGTTATTTTCTCCCCCAATAAATCCCGTAAGAGTGCGCGGTGTACCTTACCTTGATGGTCACAGTGGAGGAAATTTCCTGGGCATTATTTATGAATGAGCGGGGAATCATGTAGGTAGGTTGTCAATGGCGTAATTGGAAGGACGCTCTCCTCGTTCCTTTTATCATGTACAAAGGATTTAATTGGGCCTGTTTGCCTACCTTGTGTGAGCTTGTTGTTCTTCCCGTTGTTTGTGCATTTGATTTACGACGGCTCTTTTTTGGGGGGGAGAGGCGCCTCTCGCATTTCTCGTACTTACAGGGGGAAAGGACACCTTTAATTTCCTCTTTTTCCTATAGTAGTGTATCTTGCCTATTTATTAGAGACGGCGGAAGGGGAAAATGAAGAATGTACCTGTTTACCTAGGTACATCCTGGGCACATTGTTTTGTCAAAATAGATCATCAGAGGGAGATATGTGACGGAGACATGCATTCATGGGAGGCGTCCCTCTATTAATAAACGTGACATTTTCCGCCATGCACGGTTTATACATTAAAATGCAGTGACGGGGACAACAAATGATTCTCTTCGGCCAATTAACTCCAGCAAGGGAGCATGTGCACCGTAAAACTCTTATTGGTTGCACTTCACCCATTTGCTACAACATGGAGAGCTTATCTCCCATGTATTCTCTCCATTTATTTTTGCCTGTCCCACGTATTTTGCAAGACTTATGTATGTATGTACATGTATCTGCATGTGCCCACATATTTTGCCCAAAAGACTTACGCCTTTGGGGAATTAATTACGAACTTTGACCTTTATTTCCTGGGATTGTTTCCCTCTGTATTTGCCGTCTTTTTGGGAGCAAGGACGGACATGGCAAAATTCTGGCTTGGGAAATAGTCATAATTAAGCTTAGTGTCCGGCCATGGAATGATATGAAGCCGAGCATTTCTTCTGAGTTTTTGGGCGATTGCATGGCGTTGGCCAATTCAAGGCTTTCACTAGGGATGCTCCCAGTTTTAATTGGCACGGTGTATTTTTGAGGAATTTGTCAAAGGAAAACAGGGAGGCTGGAATTTGTAGTCGAATTCTGTGTTATTGGAGCAATAAAAATGGAAAAAAAATGAGAGAAGACAGCATGCTTTTTTGGGTCCTGTCATAACAAGTTTTTTTTTTTGCTCCAAATAAAAAATTAGTTTCTTCCACTTCCGGGTTACAAATAGGCCTTTCCATCTTGGTGTGATGACAGCTTGTTTTATCTTGACATGCGGGAAATTTTACCACGGGGATATGTCACCCATTTTTCACGGGATGGAATTATTTTTCCCGGTGGAAGTTGTCTAGTGAATAAATGGTTGGAATTAAAAGTTCCGGGATTAGTGAAAGTCCGTTGTTAGAAAGCTTATCTATTTCGTTGTAATTAAAGCGTTCCAAGATTCAAATTATACGGGAAAAGATTTTGGTGGGTACCATCAAATTATTTTAGCTGTTACTTCCAAGAAAAAAGGGAGGCGCTTGATTTATTACCGGGGATTTTTCCTTCCAGCTTGTCCCACATAAAAAAAGGGAAAGTACGGAAGATGAATTACTAGAGGACTTTCTCTTTCTCTCTTTTAAGATGGAAATAGGCCCAAACCGATTATGTATAGTGTGTGAAAGTCCCTGTAGGCTGTCAATGTCATTTTATGTCCAGTAGTAAAAAAAAAAAAAAAAAAAAGTCCCTTTATAAAAGGCTCTCCTTTCGTGTTCCTCTTTCCCTCCAGCATATTTCCACTGGGAGTAGATGGAAGAGCATCCCGGAGAAAAGTTCCGGAGGAGAGAAAATCCCTGGAAAATATGGTGTGTGGAAGGATGGGAGAAACGTTGAGAAATGGTGGGTTTTGAGCATTTATTTGTGGAGGTCTCCCTCGGAAAAAAAACAGACACTTATGAAATGACAAGGAAATGGGGGGAAAGTGAGGTGGGGCCGACTTACTCATGACTCATGACTTGTTGGCCTCCTCGAGGGACTTTCCCAATTTTTTCAGGGCTGCTCCTCTCACCCGGAACAAAACGTGTTGGGGCACTTTATTTTTTTCCCCTTTGTAAAATTCTCCTTTCCATCCTCTCCTTTTCCTTTTGTGATGAAAAGGAGAAAGGTTTTTGGAGGATGTTTTGGGGGATACATTTTTGTATGCCTCAAAAGAGCCATTGACATTATGATTATAGATGCAGATAGGCGTGGGTGGAAAGAAAAAGGATGTGGTTTCAGCTTCGACATCATTTTGAAGCATTTTTGCCCCGAAAGGTTGCTCCATCGTCCTTGTCAACAATCGGCGCCCAGAACTAGTGACATCTTGGAAGCTAGACAGAAATTCAGGAGGAAAATTAGAGCAAAAAAAGTTGTTAAGCAATTTAAAATATGTTTCTGTGTGTGGGTAAAGAGGCTTTCAAAAAAAGTGAAAATTGTTTTAAGTACAAGAGAAAGTCGAGCCAGGCATTGGACTAAGCTGGAGAGCTAGAAAAATCCCATTTAAACAAAGGAAGGAAGAATTGAAGAGAAGAATTGAAAAAAAAATTGTAACAAAAATTCTGGGTGAAAGTCCGGGAGAAAGTCAAAGGGAAAATGTCAAAATTGAGAAAGGAAGCGAGAGTGAAAGTTGTGGGAGAAAGTCAAAGGGAAAAGACCAAAATTGAGAAAGGAAGCGCGAATGAAAGTTGCGGGAGAAAGTGGGAAAGTCCTGGGAAAATGCGGAGAAAGTAAGATGATAAAAGGGTAAAATCCATACCAGCAAAGGAGTGGAATGTCTTTAAAGAAACTGGAGAAAGTGAGAATGGAAAGGAGAGGAAAAGCACACCCAAGTTTCCCGGAGCTCTTCCATCAATAAAAGTGGATGGGGAGCGTCAGAAGAAGAAGAAAAAAATGGGGGAGGGGAAGCGTTAAATTTTTCAGGACAACCCAAAAAGGGAAAAGCCAACGTAAAATTTTCATGATGGTCCCTCCCGTGTTTGTTTCCCATGTTTCTTCGTCTTCCCCTTCACGGACGACAGGGACGAAGAGGTGGAAGAGGAGGACATGAACAAACTACGAGACAAGGAGATCAAAATGGATGAGGTTTTACGGAGTTTTTTTTTGTTTAAATTCTTTATCTTAAGGCCCCCCGCCGTCGTCTTTCTTTCTTTAAACCCATTTCCCTCTTGGAGGATGTTGTACATGGAATTTACGAGGAGTCAAATCTGAAATTCTCTCTGTAAGCAATGTCCACTCACAATCAGTTCTGGTGGACTCATACCTTTTTGTCATGGGGGAAATTTTGAACCTTAAAATGGACCTTTGCACCATGTAACTAATGACAAATGATCCTCCCTAGAATTTCCCAGTTGTTTATAGGATTTCGGCCTGAAAAGGTAAATCCTTTTGTTCTCAAAATATGTTCCTAAAGAGATTTTTTTGAATGAGGTAAATCTTCAAGGATGGTTAAAACCAGCATTTCGGACACTGACTAATAGTTATACTTTGTATGTTTGAACTCCCCCAGTTTTTAAATCAACAGCTGATCAAAACATTCAGAAAATGAAAATTTGTGAATGTCAAAAACTTTCACCCCTAAATATTATGTTTTTGACGGAAGAAGGAAATACGAGGGCGGAGGAAAGAATTAAAGGCTGGAGGAAGGATTATAGAGGGGAAAAGGTCCAGAATTCGGAGCTCTTTGTGATTCAAATTCCCCCGCGCGAGACAATGGTTCTCGCCACAGATTACGGGGTCCACGTAGGATTGTAAAGAAAAGTAATAAAAGGGGACAAAGGGAAGACAACAATGGGTGAAAGTCCCGGGGAAAAACTTTTTGGGAGGAATGTCTTGTTCAAAAGTGCCTCCTCAAAATGGGAAAATGTCCCGTTTTAAATTTAAAACGGCCACAGAATGGGGAGAGAATTGGGGGTGAAAGGACTTTAAAGGGAGGGAGAAGCTGTTGGAAATTCTTTTTATGACTTGTATAGCGAGGCAGGTGACGGAGGCTGAATGTCAATTGTCCCTTTACACTCATATACAACTTTCTCCCGGGAGTATTAATGTGACTCGTGTCGTATGGTGAACGTACCGATGGCGAAAATACTAAACAAAGGGCGGTCTGATTTAAAGGGACGTGCGAAGCGGAATAATTGGGGATTGGAGAAAGCACTGGAGCTTCGTAAAAAAAAAGTGGAAGGAGGTGAAAGTAAGAATTAGAGAGGGGTTGGGAAGAAAGGTATAAAGCAGGGCTAGTAAAACGAAATTAGGCAATGAGACGGAGAAAGCAAGTGTTATCATAAGTTCGGAAAAATAAATTCAAAAGGCGGGATGAAATAAATACGAGTTATAACCCGCCCGTATATTATTGTTGTCTCCCCGAGGGAACAAAATGGTAATTATGACGGGAGGGAAAGTCTCATTTGCATGATGATTGTACCGGTGTATAATAATATTTGGATTAATACGCTCGTCCCACTCCCGCCAAAGGTTGTCTGGCGCCGGGGCTTCTTCCCCTCCAGAAGAGACACGTGAGAGATGACTCCGGGGAAATACGTGGCAGCAATATGATAATAGTAACTACGAGGACAAGTCACAATAACATAATTTATTCTTGGGAAAATAAATCCATGCATTATTTATTAAAGTATACCGTTCCCTCGGGTCAAGGGGGGAAGACGGGAGAAAGCTGGGAGAGAGATTTTCGGAGGTGCACGTGGCTTGGATTTATCCCCGTGAGCGGAATTTGTGTGGAGGTTTCTTGGGATGGAGAGAGGAAAGGGTGGAGAAACGGTGGGAATATTTTTATTGGAGAAAGCACGGCTGAGCGGGAAGAGTCTCCGTTTCTTCTGGGTTTTCTCACGTTCATTTACCTTTCCTGCTTTTTGATGTTTACTCTCATTTCCTGTATTTTCTTTCTTAGCTTGCGCTTTTACCTTTTTTTACGTATTTGCTTTCTGCCCCGGGTTTAGTTATATATTTTCTTCATATTTAATTTGATACTTTCTTTACCGTTTTTACTTTTATAACTTCTCCCCCGATTTTTGTTATACATTTCCTTCACTTTTAATGTGATACTTTCTCCACCGTTTCTACTTTTGTCATTTCTCCCCCGTTTTTAGCTATATATATTTTCTCCGTTTTTAATTGCAGACTTTCTCCGCCGTTTATACTTTCATAATTTGACTCTCGTTTTTAATTGTAAACGTTTTCCTCGGTTTTTAATTGTAGACTTTCTCCACCGGTTTTAATTTTATAATTTATCCTTTGGTTTTAATTGTAGACTTTCTCCTCCGTATTTAATTTTTAACTTTCTGCTCGATTTTTAATTGTAGACTTTCTCCGTTTTTAGCTTTTAGCTTTCTCCTCCGTTTTTAGTTTTTAGCTTTCTCCTCCGTTTTTAATTGTAGAAATTCTCCTCCGTTTTTAATTGTAGATTTGCTTCTCTGTTTTTCATTGTAGACTTTCTCCTCCGTTTTTAGTTTTTAGCTTTCTCCTCGGTTCTTAATTTTAGAAATCCTCCTTTGTTTTTAATTTCAGTAGTTCTCTTCCGTTTTTAATTTTAAACGTTCTCCTCGTATTTTAATTGTAGATTTTTTACTCCATTTTTAATTTTAACCGTTTTTAATTTACTTTCTCCTCTGCTCATTGCTTTTACTTTCATTTCACAGACAATTTCCTGCTTTCTTGTACTTTTTTCTATCTACTTTCCCTATCTCCGGCTTAGCCTCCTTTCCTTCTTTTGTACTGTTTGATGAATTGTCACGTATTTTCACTTTGCTCTCTAGTTTTTTGTTTTCTTAGTTCCTTCTCTATTGTCTCTTTTCCGCCTTCTTTGTTTCTCTTGTTCTCTTTTGTACTTTCTGTTTCTAATTTCCTGTTTGGTTTTCGTGCTCCTTTCCCATCCTGCGTACTACTATAATCCTCCATGATTGCCTTGCCATCTATAACCTTTATTTCACTGAGAAGAAGACACAAAATAGGATGGCGGAGATGCGGAGGCCAAATGAGAAATTCCTCCCTCTAATTCCCCCCGAAAAAAACTCATACGCCGTTCTCAGGGAAACGTACGGTGCTTCACCGTAAGTGTGCTTAAGATTGATGTAATTCCTTATATCCACCGGATTAGGGCCAAACTCCCCGGGGATAAGGAGTCCCTCCCTCCATTTGTCTTTTTTTGTAGCTTACCCCCGAAAAAACGTGATCTATGCAAATCACTTTTTTTTTGTCTTTTGTCTTCCCTTAATCCACTGGAGATGGAGTATTAGGCTCAACATGTACCCATTCCATTTTCCTCCAGGGCTGTGCATACAAAAGTATAGTTTATATTAGCAAAGCCACACTTTTCCCTACTATTCCGGGGGCTTTATGACAAAATTGGAGAGGAGGAGATATATAAAAGTAATAAAAATGTGCCATTATTGAGCCGCTTCCTCGGCGGTGCCTTCAAAGGCACCGGCCAATAAATATGCACGGATCACCTGTGCTCGATTTTGTTTGGGGAAAAAGGATGTAACAAGTTGATGCGTTTTTTTTTTGTCTGTCAAAGACTATCTATATATTACAAGGTACATATGGGCTTATCTATTATACAGCCACACATGTCTTATTCTTGTCTGTGGGCCTTTTTTTTCGTGTTACTCCTGTTGCTTCTTAATCACGTTATTTTGCTGTCGGGGAAATATTTTGGGAGAATCCGTGTCATTGTCCCCCCGGAAAACACGTGCGGGTTCTTAGAATTGTAAGGCGGGATTTTATAAATGGTGATTGGGAAAGACAACAAAATCAGAAAAAAACGAATGTCTACTAATATAAAATACTGATGGGCCGGAAAAAAATCTGACGTCTAGCTGGGCATAAACAAATTAGGGGAAATATTTGAGAAATTACTCTTGGGGGGAAATAAATTGAAAAAAAAACACTTGTCGAAAAGGCGTGAGAGAAAGTAAGGAAATGATCATGTAATCTCCGCCAAATAAAAAAAGGGGCCTTGTCAGCTATTAATGAGCCCACAAGGGAAATAGGAAAAGCCGAAAGCAGATTTATTATTGTTATTAGTGTTTGTTTTTTAAACAAGGAGCTCTTGGGAAGCTTGTGGGCTGGGTTTGTACTATTCATTGGCTTTTGACAGAGAATAATTACACTTATAAATGTATTTTTGTTTCTTTCCCTCTCTCTCTCTCTCTCTCTCTCTCTCTTTTTCTTTCTCTGTGCACTCTCGCGTTTTTGTCTGCTCTTCCCAAAGCCTTTCTGGGAAGGCGGGACAACATTAAAATTCTCTGCGAGGGCTTTAACCCTTTGTTTCCTATGTATCCTCCGAGAAAGTATAATTGATGGGAAATGCATAATATTAAGAGGGGAAAGAATAGGATGGGATAAGAGGGAGACTCCCCACAATGTTGGCCTCCGTCCTCATCTATTTCCGTTCGCCTCCATTTTTTTTTTATCTTTTAATGTTCAACTCGTGAAATGTAAATAATGACAGGAGAAGTAATAATAATGAAAGAAGCCCAGTTTGGAATGAAGAGAGATTTTTGCCAGTAATTTTTATGTCTTCTTCCCCTTGAAGCAAAAAAAAAAAAACTATTAACTCTCCGTACTCAAAACTTTACAACCAACGAACCGGGATGACTCCACCGAATTCTCACATTGTCACTATCTCCCTGTCAAATCTCCACGTCTCCCAACCGACATTTTTCCCCCTCCCGGAAGAAAGTGTTTCCATGTATGCCAAAGAGGGAGGATTTTTTTTTTCTCTTCCGGAGAAAAATTGGAATCAGGTGCTCTCAGTAATTGTAAAACGTGATTATCTCACAGTATGAGAGCTTTACGGGAGATACAATCCACTTTCATGGAGTTCCTTCCTTGACAAAAGATAATTAGTAGCACTTGGGAAGAAGAAGGGGAAAGAAAGGGAAAGTGTGTTGTCATCGCGGAAGTATTATGAAGGTATATATTTCTCACCTTTTAGCACGTGTTTAAGATTTATGGGGGATTTTTGCTTTGAAGAGAGAATGCGTGCGGGGGGGGGCTCTGTTACTAATTAGGAGAGAGGAAGGAGATGATGACAAAGGAGTTTTTGGAGCAAATTGTTATTAATGGGATGGAGGTTGCGAGGGATAATTAGAAAAGGTACCCGCAACTGAGAGTGAAGCTGAGGTAAATTACAAAAATTTGAGCATGAGGAGATTCCCGGTGGAATTTTTGGGGAGAGTAGAGAGGCATGAGGCCGGGAGAGACACGGGATAAATTAAGAAAGGTTTCATAAGCTCCTGCAAGAATATTAAGTGGGAAAAGAGCAATGAAAATTGAAATATGAAATCATCTGGGTTTGGTTTTAAGAGGGAGAAAATTGAAACGTGAAATCAAGGGGGTTCAAGAGGGAGAAAGAATTTTGGTCAGGATACAAAAAATATGTGGAATAGACTTGTTGAAAAGGTTAAGTGGTAGGGAAATGTGGAGCTTGACAAAGGCTCGGTTCTGAACGGGAAAGGCGGGCGATTAATGCCGGTCAATGACCTTCCCGTCCAGAGAAACATTGAAGTTATACTGTAAATGCGAGGGAAGGAAATTCAGAGGGAGTGCCGGAAGTGAAATGACTGTTGAAGGACAGAATTGGCGAGGGAGATTAGGCGTAAGCGGGAATGCTGGAATGGCGAGGAGAGAAAGAGAAATTATGGAAGGGAGACGAGCAATGGAGGCGATGAGATTGAAAGAGAGGTTGGACGATGAGTTTAAATAAAGGAGGAAAGTAAGAAAGGGAATGAAACGGAGAAGGTAAAATCCTGGGAGAAATTCTAGCAGAGGGAATGCAAGGACAGAAAGGAGAAAGTGAAAGGGAGAAGGCGATAGCAAAAAAGATACAGCAGGCGGGAAATAAAGAGCAAAAGAGAAAGTGAAGCAGAGAATTTAAGAGCCAAAGAGAAAGTGAAAGCGAGAGCAAAAAAGAAACAGAAGGAGGGAAATAAAGAGAAAGTGGAAGCGAGAGCAAACAAGAAACAGAAGGGGGGAAATAAAGAGCAAAATAGAAAGTGAGAGCGAGAGCAAAAAGGAAACAGAGGGAAGGAAATAAAGAGAAAGCGAACGCGAGAGCAAAAAAGAAACAGAAGGAGGGAATTAAAGAGCAAAAAAAGAGAAAGTGAAAGCCAGAGCAAAAGAGAAACTGAAGGAGAGAATTAAAGAAAAAAAGAGAAAGTGAAAGCGAGATCAAAAAAGAAAGTGAAATAGAGAAGGCGATAGCAAAAGAGAAACTGAAGGAAAGAATTTAAGAGCAAAAGAGAAAGTGAAGGAGAAGGAGAATCAACAGAAACCTGGCATGATTGAAAGCAATATAAGAAAGTGGAGAAGAGAGAAAAACATGTGGACGAGAGAAAGTGTGAGAAAAAGATGACAAAGAAGAAAAACAAGGTGACAGATCAAAAATACGAGGGAAATACGAACATTAGACAGAAGAATAAATGAAAACTATACACGTGAGGAATAGAGAAAATGAGAAACAAAAGAGAAAGTGGGAAGAAAAAACGAGAGATAGTGAGGTACGAAGAGAGGAAATGCGAAAGGAAGGAAGGAGAGAAAGTGAAACAGGAAAATGTAAAGAGTGAAAGAAGATAGGAACTGAAAGAGGAAACAAGAGAGAAAATATAAAAAGTTATTGTAGAGAGGAAGTGAAAGAGGAAGAAAGAAAGAAAATAGAAACAGTGAAAGAAGAGAGAAAGCAAAAGAGGAAAGAGAAGCGAAAGAAGAGAGAAAGTAAAAGAGGAAAGAGAAGCGAAAGCAGAGAGAAAGTAAAAGAGGAAGGAAGAGAAAATATAAAAAGTGAAGCAAAAGAGACAGCGACTGAGGAAAGAAGAGAAAATATAAAAAGTGAAACAAAAGAGACAGCGACTGAGGAAAGAAGAGAAAAACAGAAAAAGGAAAGAGAATGAAGATAGAAAACATAAATAGAGGAAAGGAGAGAGAAGTAATGGAAAGTGAAATACTGAAGGAGAGGAAATGTGAGAGAAGAGAGATCAAAAGTATGAGATGGAGTGAGAGGGAAAGAAATATAATTTGCACAAGGAATTCGCAGAAGGATTGCAAGAACACTAGAATCTTTCATGTTACATTCCATCTCCTTTTTGCGTTTGTTCGAATTCTTTTGGCAATAATTATACAGGCCGTGTGGACACATTCCTTTTTGCGATAAATATTAAATCCTTATCCATTTCACCTCTCCCACTCTCCCTCCATGTCTCTTATTCCCTCTACCATATGGAGGCCCTATCAAAGAGAAATAACGAGACGGAGGAAGATGATAGGACTTGATTAGAAGCCTTTCCCGTGTGTCTGTTATCTCCACCATTGGCATGTGCGTATGTGTGTGGGTTGAAAAAACATGGAAGTGAAAGAGAGTGTGTAGAGAGGAGATGAAAGATGATATTGAAATACACTCTGTTCCGCTGCTATTAGCACGACGTACGACATGGAAATGAGTGTGTAAAAAGATGTATTCAACCTCCCTCGGCCTCCTCCGCCTCCTCCCGATCTTCTACACACGGAGGAGACTTTTTTGGCGAGCTAACGCAATTAAAAGGAGCGTGGAGGCAAAAAAAAAAAGTACATGTTCTATACATGTTCTCAGCGATTTTGCACCCGGCAAGGCAAATTGCACTTTAGCCTTTTGATTCCTCAAGTGTGTATATGTTTTTGAAAATTTATCCTTTTCAAAATCTCTTGGATCGCCTCTGTTTATCAAGTGTTTTTACTCGTTTTATTCCGCCCAGATTTTTCCCCATTTTTTAGACCACGTTGTTAGCAATTTATTTGGTTCGGATTCATCACTTTTATTCTGTCCGTATTATACTCATTTTTGTCTTTCGTATTTTACTCATTGTTTCCCGTTCGTATTTTATTAATTTTTCTCTTTCGTATTTTATTCATTTTTCCCTTTCGTATTTTACTCATTTTTTTTCCTTTCGTATTTTAGTACTCGTTTTTTCCTTCCATGTATTTTTTTTTTTTTATTTCCATATTTCACCAATGTTTTCCGTTCGTATTTCACCCGTTGTTGTCTGAATTAATCGCCTTTTTCCCCTCTCGAGTCTCTCTTTTGAATTCCCTCTATCGTCCAACCCATAATTGGAATCCAGAGGTTACTTTTTTTTTGGTACTGAAAATTATTTCTCTGTCCATAAACACATGTATGTAGTCACTTGCAGAGAGCAAATTAGGTGCACTTGTACATTTCTGGTTAAGTTAGTCCAATAACAAGTAAGCTCACACTCTGGCATGGGTCGTTGATATTTTAGTGCCACTCGTCGTGTTCTTTATGGGAGGAAAAAAAATTGAGGGAAGGAGCCACAGAGAAATGCGGAGAGAGACAGAGAGGGAAAAAGGGTTGGATATAAAATTAAAAAAAAAATAACGTCTGCACGGTTTACCCGGTGGCTGCGGTTTTCTCCGTGGATTTTTGCAGTTGTGGCAAGGCATTTCCAAGTGGTGCAAGAGCCCCTAAAATCCAAGGATTAATTCGTGAAAAAAATTTCAAAAATTCGTTTCAAAAATTAAAGCCTGTTGCAAAATTCTCTCCGAAGTGACTGGGAAAGGTGGTTTATTGTATTTTGGATTAATTATAGGAGACAATATCGTCCTCGTGATATTTTTTATTCTTTGAATTTGTTCAATATCCCGAGAAATTCTGGTTTGAAATAGTGAGGAAAAGTGCGGGAGATTTTCTTTGAAAAACGTATTTTAAGAGAGTATTTTAATCAATATAAACCCGGGGAACTAGTTGCTATGGGGTTTAATAGGGAGAATGTGGGTATCTTTTGGACGGGAGGAATTGGTTGCAATTAAAAAGAGAAAAATTCCCTGGGGGGGAAGCTCATCTCCTTTAAATCCCACGTCCCAACTCCATTGTATCCGCAGGGAGATTCACGAGACGGGAGATAAATACGGAGGAATGTTTTATTTCCTTTTGGTCCCTCCTCCCTCTTTTTCTTATACTGGGTGTATACAATAAAAAAAATCCTGTTCTTCAGTCCATTGTTTCGTGTGAGAAGCTCCCTACATCCTCCCAGTATTTGCTCAGCTGAGTGAGATGTGAGTGTTCTTGGTGCTTATGATTAGATTGGAATACTACAAGGGAGAAACTTCGGGGCTTGGTCCGTTTTTTTGCTAGTGCAATTTCCTCTGTGTTTCCCTGTACACACACGGGCTCCTCATGAAATACTCGTGTCGAAGACAGTCGGGCAATGTACAATTGGGACTCACTTGTGTTTTCCGTGAGTTTTTTTCCCCCTTCACTCTGTCTGTCTCTCTCTCTCTCTTTCACTCTCTCTCTCTCTCTCTCTCTCTTTATTTCTCTCTCTCTCTCTAAGCCATAAGTACGTCGTACGAGCAAAAACCGACTCGTCTTTTTTCCCCCAGTTTTTCCCTCTAACCCACTAAGCTCGGGCTCCTTTGTGTGGTCTTTCCGTAGTGATAGGCATTTAGTTCTGCCGGCTGGACGTGTGTTGGGAAGGTGTGCGACGTGTGACGGAGTTGCTGTGTGAAGTGCATTGTATTTGTGTGCAGACAAAAATCGAACGGAACTTTCAAAGTAGAAAAAAACTTAGTTTTTTAGTGATTTTTCATAATATTTTTCTCCCGTTTCATCCCCTGGAATTCCTCGGGAACATGCCCATGAAAAAAGTGTGGGCGTCTGGTCAAACGGAAAGGGAGAAATTGTTTATTTATATTTTCTATAAAACCAACTCACTTCCCGTTGGTTCCGGGAATATTTGAAATTGTACAGCGAGGATTTCCCGCGGTTCCAGTGCAAATCCTGGAGGAAGTAGGTCGGGGGAGATAAATAATAAATGGGACTGTGCATGTACTGTCTTTTATCCGGAATTTTACTGGGTCTCCCTCGGGAAACGGACGGCAGTGGTCAAACGGTTCGGAAACGGTGTTTCCCGCTTTGGCCCATTCAAATTCAAGGGGAAATTGAATCTTTGTTTTGTTTTTTTTTTTTGAAGATTTGAAAAGCGGGAAATAGGAACTCCAATGGAATTTCACCTTCCTTGTATTATACTCTTTCCTATATAGTATAGTGAATAGATTAGGGAAATGTCAGGGGTCACAAGGGAGAGAGAGAGAGAGGAGTAGTTTGAATGTGTTTAGATATGAGGTTAGCCCCATAATGTGATAAGACCCGTGATAAATAAAAACAGGAAGCCCATTATGTCCTCCACGAAACTCCATATAAGGACAATTGGGGAGGTATTGCAGATAATATAAGTGGCGAATTTATTTTTAAACAAACCATCGGATAAATGGGTAGGACGAGGACCTTACCAGGGGAGAGGTGAATGCAAACGAGGCTACAAATTTCTAGGATGACACGTTGTACGAAATGGAGATATAGTGGAAGTGAAAAATTGGGAGAAATAATGTGGGGAGGAAATGGAGAAAGTGGTAAACAAAGGGAAACTGAGGCAACGCGGGGAATTGACGGAAAGGAAACGAGAGAAATTATAGGGAAAGAGACAATAGCGAGGCGGAAAGAGGGAGAAAGGAAACGGAAAAAGAGAGGCCAGAGTCAGCATAGAAACGGAAACCGAGAGAAAGCAGGAGAAAAGAGAATAGTAAATAAGGCAGAAGAAAAGATAATAAAAAATAAAGGAGAAGAAAAGGGAATAATAAATAAAGCAGAAGGAAAAAGAATGCAAAAGAAAGCAGAAGAAAATAGAATCAAAAAGAAAGCTGAAGAAAATATAACGCAAAAGAAAGCAGAAGAAAATA